>KE158979.1:126999-147079 GCA_000411055.1 Leavenworthia alabamica | reverse complement strand
TTTTTTTTTTTTTTTGGCTGGGATTGTAGGTGTCAACCATGCCAGATCAAGCCCTGGAAGCATTTGCAGATCATGGAATCGTGAAGAGGACAATAGATGCGAATGTATCAGAAGCAGAAGGAATATACAGTGCACTAGAGAAGCTGGGAATAGACTGGAACAAAGTAGGAGAACAATTGGAAGAAGAAGGAGTAGATTCGTTCAAGAAGAGTTTCGAGAGTCTACTTGGTACACTGGAAGACAAAGCCAAAACACTCAAACTTGCCAGCCATTGAGTTAAAAGTCATCATTATGTTTTTAGTGAAAGAAACATAAAAATAAAAGAAGAAACTTTGGTTTTTGTTCTTCAAACTTGTGTTTTCTAAAGTTGTTGTATTATCTTCTTTGGTCTTGCATTATGCTTCAAAAGAGGGTTTTTAGTATTTGTAATCTACGTTTTCACAAAAAAACATTTGGCGAGTAAAAAGTGTCCTTTTTTAACTATGGAAAATGGAATCTTAGACACGAAATTCAAAGAGTAACAATATTTAATAAATTTGGATTAGTATGTAAGAAGCCTTTGAATAAAAAGACTCTCTCTACAAGTCACTCACTATTTATCTCTCTTTAGTCGATATACAAAAACTGAGTATCAATAGAAATGGCGTCGATTTCATCATTTGGCTACCTTCCTCAATCCACACCTCTCACAGGAACTTCATCCACCACCGTACCATCTCACTCTTTCTTCTTCGTCTTCTTATTCCTTTACTCATTGAAATATCTCTTTTTTATTCTCAGAGATGCCGGACGACTGTAACTGCTCGATTAGCAGACCAACAAGATGAACTATCTCCTCTTCGCTCTCCAAGTTTGTTTATTTCGGTTTTTATTTTCGATATTGTGTTGCCTCTAATCCATAGTGAATTTTGATTTTATAATGATTTTTTTTGTTATTGAAAAAGCAGGAAGTGGGAATTGTGGATGTGTTGTTAATTCAGGAGAGTTTGATCGTCGAAAATTAATGGTTTCTTCTTTTGGCTTGTTGATTGGAGCTTTATCATCATACGATGATGCTAAAGATGAAGCCTTTGCAGCAGCTTCTCAATTCACTGACAGTAAGAAATTTTCAGTTTCTTTTTTTTTAAGCCATAGAGTCTTTCTTATGGTTCCTTTGTGTCTTTTGGAGTTTAATTCCTCATTGTCAAGTCTAATTTTGAATGATGTTTCATTGCTCTGACTTTGTTTCACAGTTAGGAGTTTAGTTGCTGAGAGAAAGATGTGTGATTTGATTGTTGAAATCATCCATCTCTTTTTCTAAATCCAAATTCCTTTTTTTGTTTTGGTATATAATTGCAATCATAGTGCCAGCGCTAAGAGGAAAAGATTATGGCAAAACAAAAATGAAGTATCCAGATTATACAGAAACACAATCTGGTCTTCAGTATAAGGTCACCCCTTCATCACTCCCTCCCCCCATATCTTATACCTTCACTATTTTGGACTATGCAGACTTCTTTACTTTGGAGGTTTGAGATGACTGCAGGATTTGCGATTAGGAACTGGGCCTAGACCAAAGAAGGGAGATAAAGTTGTGGTAAGGATATTTCTTCATATATATATATATATATATATATGTGGTTTTGTGTCTTTGTGCTCAAGTTTGAACTCTTAAGTTTTCTGTGGTTTGGAGTCTGCTTGTAATGTTTCAAAGACTATAACTTATTTGTAGTTATAAAAGATATTGTCCTGGTTGTGTAAGGTTGATTGGGATGGTTACACAATAGGTTACTATGGCCGCATTTTTGAAGCTCGTAATAAAACAAAAGGTGGTTCTTTTGAGGTATGAACACGTTTTTAGTCTCTTGCTGGTTTCACTAGCAAGTAGGAACAATGATTTAGTCCTTAATCTATGTGTTCTTTTTGTGAGTCTGTAGGGGGATGATAAGGAATTTTTCAAATTCACCTTAGGATCCAATGAGGTGGGTGCAGTTCTAAGTTCTTTTATTTGCTATTTTGGTTTAAAGCATGAATTAACTTCTATTTGGATGCTGCTTGACTTTGGTGTTCCAGGTGATTCCTGCTTTCGAAGAAGCTGTCGCTGGAATGGCTCTCGGTGGTGTCAGAAGGTTCATCATCTTTCTAACATCTCCATATACTCGTATCTTGATTCTCTTTCATAACCATGAATTTTACATAGAAGAGATCTCAGTCTCACAAATGATAATTAACTCGGTTTTTGCAGGATAATTGTACCGCCAGAACTAGGATACCCGGAAAATGACTACAACAAGAGTGCTCCAAGGCCAATGACTTTCTCTGTGAGCCTTTTGTTTATGTTATGCATATACATATATATAAAAAACATAATGTTTAGTGTTGGCCTTTTATAATACACAGGGACAACGTGCATTAGATTTTGTGCTGAAGAACCAAGGGCTCATAGACAAGACTCTTCTCTTTGATGTTGAACTCCTCAAAATCGTACCCAACTAATATAACATCAACACTTTACATTCAAGTATATATTTATTATGTGTATACTTCATTTGTGTAAAATGAGCTCAGTTTATATAATGACTTAAGTGGTCATAAAACTTGCTCCTCTTTAGTCATTTAGCTTTAAACTCATTCATCATGAAAAAGTTTCTCAAAAGTCTTAGAAATTTTTGTAACTGTTGTGAATTACATACAGTAAATTAGTTCTTTGACCAAATAAAGAAGAAACCAAAAGAGTTGACCAAAATCAAACCATATTTGGTAAAACCTTTCATAGATAGTTATGATACATTTCATAGTTTTTGTTCGGTATGAATAAATATGAACACAAAGCGGTGTTAGCTTCAGTTGTTTGACTTTATTGTGTAGCCAATGCAGTTCAATGTCAAAGTCATAATTAATGGAAACTCTAAAAAAAAGACAAAACAAGTTGCAGTAACGCCTTGTAGAATCCCCTTCAATGAAATTTATGTCATGCAAGTACCAAAGTGATGGCTTTTTAGAAAAATCCACATTCATATCTATATTAATATAAGATGTATCTGTATATATTAACATATCTAAGCTCTGAAACGTTTAAACAATGGAGTCCACGTGCAATTAATGCAAGTCTATATCTACCACTTACCAGCTAGCTCCGACTATTTAATTCTATCTTCCCATCTTAAGCTACTGCATTTATACATTTCTCTAACCAATCCTCAAACATCACTTTCTTCTTACGGATTTGTTTGGTTTATAAATTCCATTTATGTTTCTTAAGCCCTCTTGCCTGTTTATAGTCATTATAAAGATTTCAAGAACCATGGTTTTATAAGAAAAGATTGGTTATGGGTGTTTCTGAGATAAAGTCTCCAGGGAGTGTCCTTGAGACGCCAGGAGGTTGTTCAAGCTCATCTGTGCATCAGAGGAAGCAGTTGAGTGTGTTCTTCATAGAATCTGATAACAGACGTCTTGCTCTTGGTCGTGGCTATACAGGAGGAACTACTCCGGTTAACATCTATGGCAAACCCATCACTAATCTTTCCAAAACTGGTGGTTGGATCGCAGCTTTCTTCATTTTTGGTAACTTTTCTTTGCTTTTCTTACAAAAGAAGATGATATCAGTAACTTATTACAACGGCTTGAAGCTTACTTGTGGTGGTAATGTTTTAGGAAATGAAATGGCAGAGAGAATGGCGTATTTTGGACTATCTGTGAACATGGTTGCGTTTATGTTCTATGTAATGCATAGACCTTTTGAGAGTTCATCAAACGCAGTCAATAACTTCCTTGGTATCTCTCAAGCTTCCTCTGTTCTCGGAGGCTTCTTAGCTGATGCTTACTTGGGTCGATACTGGACTATTGCCATCTTCACTACCATGTATCTTGTCGTAAGTATAGATAAGTTCTCACCAATGAAACAAATGTTTTGTTATATATTTATAATCCAGTTATGTTTTTTTTTTTGGTTATGTGTGAGAAGGGGTTGATAGGAATAACATTAGGGGCAAGTTTGAAGATGTTTGTACCAGAGCAAAGCAACTGTGATCAATTATCATTGCTCTTAGGAAGTTGTGAAGCAGCCAAATCTTGGCAAATGGTTTATCTCTACACGGTTCTCTACATAACTGGATTTGGAGCAGCTGGTATAAGACCATGTGTTTCTTCATTTGGTGCAGATCAGTTTGATGAGAAGAGCAAAGACTATAAAACACATTTAGATCGTTTCTTCAACTTCTTTTATCTATCAGTCACTTTAGGTGCAATCATTGCTTTCACTTTGGTGGTTTATGTTCAAATGGAACTTGGTTGGGGTATGGCTTTTGGCACATTGGCCATAGCTATGGCTATTTCTAATGCTTTGTTCTTTGCTGGTACACCGCTTTATCGGCATAGGTTGCCTGGTGGTAGTCCTTTGACAAGGGTTGCTCAGGTCTTAGTTGCAGCTTTCCGCAAACGAAATGCAGCTTTTACAAGTAGTGAATTCATCGGTCTGTACGAGGTCCAAGGAGTGAAATCTGCTATTAATGGCAGTCGTAAGATCCCTCACTCGGATAGTTTCATGTAAGTTTTAGTCCTTTATGTCCAACCTCAATATGGAAAAATTTGGTATCTGGTCTTTGATTCGGATTATTCGGGTTATGAATAGTAACAAAAGTAAAAGTTAACTAGTAGTATTCATCAGTTTGTATGGATTCATATGCAGATGGCTAGATAAGGCAGCACTTCAATTGAAAGAAGATGGATTAGAGCCATCTCCATGGAAGCTATGCACAGTAACACAAGTAGAGGAAGTGAAGATTCTAATCAGACTGATTCCAATTCCAGCATGTACTATAATGTTGAGTTTGGTCCTCACAGAGTATCTTACACTCTCAGTACAACAAGCTTACACACTCAACACACACATTCAACACCTTAAGCTTCCAGTGACATGCATGCCTGTCTTCCCAGGCCTCAGCATCTTCCTCATTCTATCACTCTACTATTCTCTCTTTGTACCAATCACGAGAAGAATCACTGGGAATCCCCATGGTGCTTCCCAGCTTCAAAGAGTGGGCATAGGGCTAGCTGTTTCAATCATATCAGTAGCTTGGGCTGGACTATTTGAGAATTACAGGAGAAATTACGCGATACAACATGGTTTTGAGTTCAACTTCTTGACACAAATGCCTGATCTAACCGCTTACTGGTTACTAATCCAGTACTGTCTCATCGGTATTGCGGAGGTTTTTTGCATCGTTGGGCTATTGGAGTTTCTTTACGAAGAAGCACCTGATGCTATGAAGAGTATTGGTTCGGCTTACGCTGCTTTAGCCGGCGGGTTAGGGTGTTTTGCTGCCACCATTTTGAACAACATCGTCAAGGCTGCGACTAAGAACTCAGATGGGAACTCGTGGTTGTCACAGAACATTAACACGGGGAGATTCGACTGTTTGTACTGGCTGCTCACCCTTCTTAGCATTTTAAATTTCTGTGTTTTCCTTTGGTCAGCTCATAGGTACAAGTACAGAGCTCTTGAGTCTGAGGAAGACAAGAGTAGAGGTTTTATTTAAAGACACAACAATCTATGTACTTTGTTATGCTTATTATTTCTTTTTTTGGAAAGCAACAGTAATTGTATCTTCCTATTATGTTTTCCTAAGAGTAGACAATTAGCTTTACGTGTTTGTTCGTTTCCCTTTGTAAGAAGACCAAATAAATAAGTTACGTAAATGTATATTGGCAAGACAAAAAAAGATGTCAACAAAGCGAGCGAAATAAAAACATTTGTTTCACAAGTTCTGTTACACAAAACAGGCAAAAACATACTGATCCTATGACTGTCTAAATATATCTAAGCCCTTTGAGATACTGCTGCCTAGATATCACAAATTGAGCGACAGCGTAAACAATGCCTAAAACTCCCAGAAGCCGAACCTGAAACACGTCGGTTATTACCACAGGTGCAAAGCTAAGGGGTACGGTGAGCATCGGTGACGCATCTGTGTGTTTAGTGGTGTAACTCCACATATACCTGTTGAATATGATGTGACCTGGTGCTGTGAGTATTAGGAGAGCGAGGTTCTTAACTGCAAAAAACCATTCACGGCCTCCAATTTCTACTCCCCAACCTGCGTTTCCACCGAACCAAACTTCTTCCCATACAACGTAGAGAGAAGATAACGCCAAGTATGTTGATATGGCTACTGTAACCGGGAAGTATCTTTGTTTATCGCCAAACCCAGATAAGAGGTCAGAGTCTTGGTTCAGGAGAAGTAAGATTGGAGCCAAGAAGAATATCGCTTGGCTTGAGCCACCGGAGAGGTGGATGTTGAGGATTAAGCAAATAGCAAAGCACATGATGGTGGCTACATTACCAACCGCAGGNAAGTATGTTGATATGGCTACTGTAACCGGGAAGTATCTTTGTTTATCGCCAAACCCAGATAAGAGGTCAGAGTCTTGGTTCAGGAGAAGTAAGATTGGAGCCAAGAAGAATATCGCTTGGCTTGAGCCACCGGAGAGGTGGATGTTGAGGATTAAGCAAATAGCAAAGCACATGATGGTGGCTACATTACCAACCGCAGGCATCCAGGCTGCTCCTTCTTCTGACATTTTCTCTATTGCAAAGCTTTGAGTTGTGGAGGCTCGGCGTTGCTGCATCAACCTCATTCGTGTTGGGAAAATCCCTCTTCCCCCGCCTTGGGTTGTTGACTGACCACTCCTCTCAGAGAATTTCTCACGCAGGAGCGAAGTGAGCTCAAACTTAATCAGGAGAGCTATAAGCATAAATAACGCTGCATAGAGACCTAGAAGAGATGTTCTTGCACCTTCAATGGCCAACATGGCTGTCACTTTCTTATCCTCCTCCCTTGTGTCCCAACCCCATGCAACATTATCGTTGAGCTCATTTTTAATTCTGACCTGCCCTTCTAACAAATATGTAACGGGAAATAGAGCCACAAGAAGCGCAAAAACCCAGGGAAGCAGCTTTGTGCTCGATGCAGATGGAAAATGGGTGAAGATAACAAAAACTGAAGCACACACCATTGTGGTAACGATCAGGGCGTGTAGAAAAGCAGCTTGTAGAAAGAACTCTGCAGATATATACACACCGAGAGCTATGCCCATGGCAATGGAATAAAATGTTCTCAGTTCTACCACGTATTTGATTGGGATAAGAGATGTGGCAGCAGCAAGCATCAACAGGAGTGCAACGATAAGTAACCAAGATGGCCAAGTCGGTTTGGATGCCATAAACCCGTAGATGGAGATATCATCAGCTGATTGGCGAGCAGCCTTGATCATTTCAGAATGGTAACTCCACGTCATAGGCATTGGTGGCTGCATCAGAATAAACATGCATCCCGTTGCCACTACCAATACCAAGCTTCTCTTAGCTGACTGCAAAAAAATAATACATTTTACTAATCAGTAAAAAGTAACAGCTGAACCATCTCTTTTTAGTATTAAAACTCTAAACAAGACCTTAGCTACATAAAGACTACAACTAGATACAGTCTTATTTCTGGAGTTTAAATAGAGATTATAGCATGAATGCTTTCAAGAATTCTTTATGTCATACTTTTAATTTTGATCCATGATGTAACCTCTGGTAGTAACCGACTAACTAATAACATGTTAAAAGACCAGCTTGACTTTAGGTGCCCCTACGAATCATGTCGGATAACTCTTTTCTAGGTAGCAAATATAACTGAATTGACGCACAAATGGAAGCTCAGACATACCAGGACATGGGAAAAGTGTAGGGCGACAATTGGTACACAGGCCAGACCAATTAAAACGATGCAGAAACCAAGAAGCAAGCCATCAGATGGAGGTCTTCCATTCCACCACTGTAGAGCATCAAATATTGTTTCCCGGCAAAACCAAACAGAGACAGCAACCACTATAGCATGAGCATAACCTTGCCATGGTTTCATTTTCGAGGCAGATTTTGACTTCTCCCTGTACATTCCACCAACGGAGAAAAATAGAATAAACTTTAAAATTCAAGATGAGATGCTTGTAAAAAGTTAAAATGCCCAGTGCATACTTGTATAGCAGTAGGGGAGGGGTAACAGCCAGCAATAGAGCTGCAGACACCCATACAATTGATTTTGATGACAAGACGAGCATAGCCAACTTGGCTGTATACAAACAGGTCAAGATCCAGACTGCCTTTTGTCCAATTCGGTGATCAGCAAATAGTCTTCTCACCACAGCTAGTCCTATTAGTGTGGTCAAGATAACCATGTAGCTAGGGTACATCACATCGTCTTCCATTCCATAATAGTATATGCTTGAGTAATTGAAAAAGCGATCCTCAATGTAACATAGCAATAATGCGTTGGCCACCATACCAGCTTCAGTCAGGAAGTGAAATTTTGATGGAAGAAGAACAAGACCAGGGATCAGCATGGCTATGATAATGTTCGCCACTATAAGCTTACAGAATGATTTCAGGAACATGCCGGCTAACCATATGTTTAAATCCCAGTAATTATGCATTACGAACCATATGACCATTAGACTTCCAAGAGAAACAAATGCAAAGTAAGAGGGCACACTTTTCTTCGTAAAAAATCGAGCAAAATAAAGCCCAGCGACTGCAGGAAGCGGAGTAAACTGCAAGATAAACATAGAATATGAAATTTCATTCTTACTATAGACTATAGAGGTGGTCATAGATTAAAGATTGGACATAACAAATGAGGCAATTTATGGAATCTAATGTATCAACTTTCAGAAAGAAAACCTTCATATATTGACACATGCTTTACTTGAAAGTGAGAAACAGCAAAACGACTATATCAACTAAGTGCAAGCAAGTTCTACAAGACTACTATGAAGATGTCAGCTGCCACATAAGTCAATTTTTAAAAATTATACTGTCAACATATGCCTTACTCTCTAAGTCATACATTTAGTTAAAATCACAACTTAGGGGATCAAACTTTAAAAATTATATGCTAAGGTTTTCAGTTTTCGTAAACATTTTTGCTATTCCAATTTGGAACGAAGCCTTCAAAAGCTTATACCGCCGATCCAGTCATAAATAAAAGAAAATATAATAAATTTTCCATTCCTATGACTAGCTCTTAAATAACATATGCCTCTGTTGTGATATGCTAGACTAAAGAAATTAAATCCATGGGATACCTACTCGCCTAATTGCAACTAAAACTTGATTGCAGGAAAGCTCAGTGAACTATTTATTAATTAGAAGAAAAAGTAATAGGAGCTGTGCAAAATGCAATGGGAAGTAAAATACTTACCAGAACTGGAAATCCTACAACGATGGCTCCTGCAGAACTCACAATCACAGACAAAGCTGTGAAAAACGCTGAGCTAAGAGCACTCGAGATCATTCCAAGAACAGAAGCACCAGCACCAGCAGCACCCCCAAGCAATGTTGTGGTCACCAGAACGTAGTTGAATGGAGGGGGCACTTGAATATACTTCCCAAAAGAGCGGAACACAACTCTAACCTCCAAACATATCACAATAATAACCATGGCAATGGCCCCATTGACAATCCGAATGCTCTGCAGCTGATGAGAATCCTTGGTAACCCACCACAGACCACCTCTTGTAGAAGCGTAAAGCTGGAACAGGAAAGGGATAAAGAAGAGAAGCAGTAAATCGCAAATTGAAGCAGCTGATGAGAATATCACAGAGTAATGTGAAGCCACGTGAAAGAGAAGTGGCATAAACATCAAATTCAGTGAAAGGAAACAGCTCTCAAGCGGTCCAAGGATAAAACTATCATCAGGAACCTCTCCTCCATGGTACTTAGCTTCTTGCTTGGTCTTGTATGAAGAAATTCTAGGAATAGCGAAAAGCCAGTAGAAGACGCAAGCGAACACGAGGAAATAGTAAGAAGAATTGTTCATCCCAACGGCAGAAATTGTAGCCCATGCGAAAAACGAAGACGCAGTGAAAGGGACACAGGCGAACAAGAGACGCTCCAGAGCTACAACAATGGAAGGATTTTCCAGCTGAAGCCATTTGAATTGAAGCGAAGTCCAGCAACCGATAAGGAAAGTAGTCTCAGAGCAGAGAAACGCAGCGAGCAAGCCCAGAGGAATGGAATTAAAAGAGGAAAATAGAGAAGAGGAGAAGAAGAATGAGATCTGAGCAGCGATCAGTGACATCCATATACCGAGGAAGCCTCCGAATTTGACATTGAATGAATCGACGATATAAGATATGATAAGGCCGATTGTGAGGGTAGTGACAACCGCAGCGCCACCGAGGTCAAGGAGGAAGGCGGCGCAGGGAACTAGAGCAATTGCGATTCGTCCATTGTAGGCGAAGGAAGATGGAGTGAATCGAGATTTGTTGGATCTCGAAGTAGTAGAACCTCGATCCATGAAGTTTCTGGTGGAAGCAGGGCTCATGTGAGAAGAGTAAGAGGANAACAGCCGCGGCTGTAGCTCCGGTGGCAACATTATTGCCGGAATTTCCCTTTTGGATTTTGGAATACAGATTGATCACACGATTCCCAGCGTTTACTGATGAAGAAAGGATCTGTGTTAATTTCGCGGAAACGGTGACGTGTCCGGAAGAGCACCAGCCCTTGGATCTTACTGGTGGGCCCTCTAATCCTTTAGTTTTCGTAGGTCCGCATCCATAGTATAGTGGCTCAACCTACGCGAGACGACGCCGTTTCGTCACGTGACTGAGGAGTGAAGACTGAGGTAAGAAACAAGACGACTCCGTCCGACTCGCTAGTAAGAGCATTTTCGATCACTTGTATGATAATAAATCAGGAAATACGTGTACGTGTTTATTGTGTGAAAATAAAAAAAGATTGACAAATCTTTAAATAAATAGCTAAGTTATACATATGTAATAATATATATTGTTTGGTCATACACATATATATTATGGGGTTTTATTGTCATTAATTATTGTTTCCCCACTCTTTCAAGTCTCACACATTATGTAACGACGGTTTCATCGGCTGGAATGTAGCTCACGAGGCTCCCACGACGGAGTTTTCCGGCTAAGAAACTTAGAAACAACGTTCGCCTCCAATATCTTTACCGCTTCTTCATTCGTCACCGACCTCGGAGTCTTGTACTGACTCACAGAAGAGCCTAGAGACAGGAAGAAATTCATGAGCTGGTCGAAAGCTCCAGGCCTAACAATTTTAATCTCAAGTGGTCCAATGACTTTATCATTCTTTCGTCCTTTTCGGTACACAGAGTCCAGAGACTCCTCAACGATGAAGCAGCATTCCTCCAAGACATTGCGTCCAGGCTCGAGTTTAGCGTTCTTGAATTTGCTCCCTAGTTCCCAAAAGAGCACGTAGTGTCCTGGTAACGAGGAGAAATCCACACGGCTAGTGAAATCCATGAGCATTAGGTCATGTGGCTCGAGCAAGAGACTAGCGTTTGTCACTGCCTTGAGGAGGTCTTCTTCGTAGGTCTTGTTTAAATCGATGCTTAGCACAACTTTTTGTCTTCCCACGAAATGAAACTGTGGTGTGTTGTTGTGGAAGCTAGTCACTCGTAAAACATCTCCTAAACGATACCTATACAGACCTGTAAAAATCATACATAAACCTTTTGAGAAAACAACATAGTATATAGTCTTTTCACACACATTGAGAAAACAAAACAGTGAAGATCTAAGACGTTTTAGTCATACAAAAAACTTACCAGAAAACGTTGTGACAACAAGTTCATAGTCATGGCCAATCTTAACATCGACAAGATCAACGACCACAGGGTTCTCTGTGGGATCATGACCAGCTTCTTGATGGTCTTTCACCACCTCGATGAACTCGAAGTAACCCATGCTTGGAATAATGGTGTATGACACATCACTAGGCTTAGACAGAGGATTGAGATTGATTCCAATGAAACATTCGGAGCTGCCATAGGTAGATGAAACTAAAGGAAGACCACCGCCATAGAATTCCAACAATGGAATGTACTGTGCCATGGAGCCAGTAACAACAGCTTCTATGCATTTTGCTTTTGGCCATAGTCTCATCACTATTGCCTCCCATGATTTTTTACTACATTCTTTTTCAATCAGGCTCGCTAAGTCTGGATTTGGAGCGGTGAGAAACTTACTTATCCCTGAAACACATTGAACGTCTGTGATCCAATCGCTGAGACGACCAGTCTTTATGTTTGAGCATAACTCATGCCAATGATCTTCCAAAAACTTGATCACTTTGAGAAAAGAAGAAGCAAATGGTGCACCAAGACGAGTAACGTTTTCTCGTTGTAGAAGCCCACAAAGTAATTGGCAGTACATGCTCTGATTAGTATCTTCACAAATCGAAATCTCATGTGGACATATCTGTACTCGATCCCTGTAAATCATTGAACAAACACAATACAGAAACACTCTCATATGTAGTGTAATATGAGAGCAATAGCTTTATTGATCACTTACCAAAGAAATGAGTTGGTTGGGTTCACGCTTTTCAAAACACAACTTATCATAAACCGGACTGTTAATCCAGAGACAGTCTCACTTTCTCGAGTCACGAAATAAAACATGAGAGCTTTTCCTTCGTGAAGTCCTTCAACGTGCCTGCCACGTAACAACAACAAGGTTTGGTTTTACTACTAATTAACATGTTTTGGTATCAAGAAAACAGATACAACTTAAAGTTTGGAACTCTTTACTTGAAGACTAGAGGTGCATAGAGAGATCCAAACAAAAGCCTCTGTTCCAATTCCTCTGCTGTCAAAGGAATCAACTTCGGAACTCCTCCTGAAGTACCCGTCCTGCGAAAACATTAGGTTCTTTAACTGTTTACATATTATATAGTATATACTTCAATTTAACAAACTTATGTATAAACAAGTTTTGACCAAATTTTGTTTAATACATATTTGCAAAATAGAGGGATTATGAGTATTGTTTTAAAGGTACGTACGTGGCCAAGAGTAGACTGATGGGTCGATCACAGATGAGATCAAAGGGTTCTCCATTAGCAATACGATCGATATAAGATCTAATATCTTCGTATGTCACAACGGGTAAGTTTTTCTTGAAGCTTTGTTTATCGGTTTGACCATTGAGTAAACCTCTAAGATACTCGGTCTGAGCATTACGTGAAAGTATTGCTTCCAACACGGAATCTTGAATCTTCTTTACGTTGGTTGTCACATCTTCAATAAGAGATATGACAGCTATTGGGTTTGTTGGATCAAACCTTGGCAACATACTTGCTGGTTTTTTGATTATCTGCAACAACAATAACAAAAAGCAAAACCCTAATTCTCTTGCCTATAGGTTAAAGCAAAGTCATATAACTTGTGAACCACGGAATTACTTATAAAAGAGTAAAAAAACAAACCTCTGTTTTAGCGAAGTGGATAAGCTCCTGCCACTCTCTCTACGCTTTAAAGCTTTGGAGGAGCGATTAGAGGGAGCAGACAAAGTGTGTGTTGTCGTGAAATGTTCGTGTGCCAGAAATTTAGGATGAGTTTCCGACAAGAGCGCGGAGATAATTAAGCATTAATGCAATTACGGATTTAATTTGTAACAACGAAATTTTGATATTTTTATTTATATATAAAGTTATTAAATACCCAGCCTATGAGGGAAATTTCATAAAGATACATAAGTTACTGATTTATTATTTTTTAAAACAGAAACTTTTGATACTTTTAATACAAAGATATAAAATCATTCTTAAAAATATTCATTTAAAACAAAGATGATGCGATGGGGGTTTTATCGACTGGAGTGGAGCTCATGTAGCTCCCACGACGGAGTTTTCCGGCTATGAAACTTGGAAACAACGTTTACCTCCAATATATTCATCGCTTCTTCACTTGTGACCGACCTCGGCGTCTTGTATTGACTCACAGAAGAGCCTCGAGACACGAAGAAATTCATGAGCTCATCAAAAGCTCCAGGCTTAACAACTTTAATCTCAAGTGGTCCAATGTTCTTATCATTCTTCCTTCCTTTTCTGTACACAGCGTCCAGAGATTCCTCAACGGCAAAGCAGCATTCTTCTAAAACATTCGGGTCTGGTTCGAGCTTTGAGTTCTTGACTTTGCTCCCAAGTTCCCAATAGAGCACATAGTGCCCTGGAATTGAGGAGGAATCCACACGGCTAGTGAAATCTATAAGTATCAGATCATGTGGCTCAAGTAAAAGCTTTGCGTTTGTAACTGCCTTGAGAAGGTTTTCTTCGTAGGTCTTGTCCATGTCTATGCTCAGAACCACTTTCTCTCTTCCCACGAATCGAAATTGTGGTGCATTGTTGTAGAAACCAGTCACTCTTAAAACATCCCCCAAACGATACCTATACAAACCTGTAAGTCAAAATGCAGATGTTAAGACAACAATTACATAGTTGACCAAAGAAAAAAAACAATACTACTTTTGCAATGAACTTTAGATTCTAAATTCTAAAACTGACATTTATTTTGAAATGGAGTAGGCAATAAAAAAATACTTACCTGAAAATGTTGTGACAACAATTTCGTAATCACAGCCGATTTTAACATCGACTAGATCTACGATCATCGGGTTCTCTGCGGGATCATGACCACTTTCTTGATGGTCTTTGACGACCTCTAAGAACTCAAAGTATCCCATACTTGGAATGATGGTGTACGATACATCACTAGGCTTACATAGAGGATTGAGATTGAAACCGATGAAACATTCAGAGCTACCGTAAAGAGTTGAAACCAAAGGAAGACCACCACCATAGAACTCCAGCAATGGAATGTACTGTGCCATGGATCCGGAAACAATGGCGTCAATGCATTTTGCTTTTGGCCATAATCTCCTTACTATTGCCTCCCATGATGTTTTACTACATTCTTGCTCAATCAGGCTAGCTAGTTCTGGATTTGGAGACGTGAGGAACTTACCGATCCCTGAAACACATTGAGCGTCTGTGATCCAGTCGCTTAGACGACCAGTTCTTATGTTTGAGCATAACTCATGCCAATGATCTTCCAAGAACTTGATTACTTTAAGGAAGGAAGAAGCAAATGGTGCACCAAGACGAGTAACGTTTTCTCGTTGTAGAAGCCCACAAAGTAATTGACAATACATGCTCTGAGTAGTGTCTTCACAAGTGGTAATCGCATGTGGACTTATATGTGATCCATCCCTGTAAATCATTTAACAATCATAATACAGAAACACTAGAAGTACCAAAGGATCAAAGGTTTTTATTAACTTACCACTGAAATGAGTTGGTTGGGTTCATGCTTTTCAGAGCACAAGTTAACAAAGTCCTGACCATTAACCCAGAGGCAGTCTTGCTTTCTCGAGTCACGAAATAAAACATAAGAGATTTACCCTCTTTAGTTCCTTCGATGTGCCTGCCAAGTCACAACAACAAGTTTTGCGTTTTACTTATTTGGTATAAACAAATCAGACACAAGTTAAACTTTAGAACTCTTTACTTGTCGAGTAGAGATCTATAGAGAGGTGGAAACAAAAGCCTATGTTGCAATTCCTCTGTTGTCAAAGGAATCAACTTTGGAACTCCTCCTGAAGTACCCGAGCTGCAAATACAATCGCTTTCTTTATTTTTTTATAATTTGGTGTATAAACTATTGAATATTAAAAAACTCATGCATCAACAAGTTTTGAACCAAACATTCCATTTTCGTAAGGCTCAAGAACTGTTTTGAAGGTAACCTGGTCAAGAGTACAGTAATGGGTCGATCACAAATGAGATCAAAGGGCTCTCCATTAGCTATACGATCGATGTAAGACCTAATATCTTCGTAAGTCACAACGGGTAAGTTCTTCTTGAAGCTTTGCTTATCGATTTGACCATTGAGGAAACCTCTAAGATACTCTGTTTGAGCATTACGTGAAAGTATTGCTTCCAACACAGTGTCTTGAATCTGCTTCACATTGATTGTCATATCCTCGAGAACAGACATACAAGCTTTTGGGTTTCTTGGATCGAACTTGGGCAACATGATTATCTGCAACAAGTACCAAAACCCTTTAGAGTATTTTCATGAAATTGCTTACAAAAGAAGACTGAGAGGTGGATAAGGTTTATCTCTCGAGAAAGCAGACTAAGCATTTACCAAAGGATCAAACAAAAAAATCCAACAGGTGATGATGTAACGCTTTACAGGAAAGTGACACGTGCACTGGTGCACAGAAACTAAGTACCATGCTACATTTAAGATCATGATACTTTATGGGTGTGCTTTTTACATATTAATGGGTTAAAATTATTATTATGCTAACGAATTTTAAATTATAAATTTTCTTAAATACCAGCAAATTTAATTTAATTTTCATAAATATCATTAAATTTAATTTTTATAAATATTATTAAAATTAATTTAAAACAAAATTAACATTTAATAATTCAATTGAACTAAAAATTAAATTATATTTTTTTTAAATTACATAAAATCCAAATAATAAATATTAAACTCAACTACTAAATATTTAACCCAAACAATAAAAAATTAAACCCAACCATTAAATATCAACTCTAACATTAAATTAAAAATATAATTTAATAAAAATAATATTTATGTCTAAAAATAATGTAATTTTGTCTTTTAAAATATAAATGATGTATTAAAAAAAACTATTCTTTAAGTAATAATGTTTATAATTATAATTTTATTTATAATCGTTTAATATAAATAAATTTATTGCTTCTACTAGTACTAGTCACTGACTTTAAATCTTATATACTATTACGATCTGATCGGCCGGAGTGTAGCTCATGTAGCTCCCACGATGGAGTTTTCTTGCTAAGAAACTTCGAAACAACGTTTGCCTCCAGTATCTTCAACGCTTCTTCACTCGTCACCGACCTTGGCGTCTTGTATTGACTCACAGAAGAGCCCCGAGACAGGGAGAAATTCATGAGCTCGTCGAACGTGCCAGGCTTAACCACTTTAATCTCAAGTGGTCCAATGTTCTTATCATTCTTTCTTCCTTTTCTGTACACAGCATCCAAAGACTCCTCTAAGGTGAAGCAGCATTCCTCCAAAACATTCGGGTTAGGCTCGAGCTTTGCGTCCTTGGTTTTGCTTCCAAGTTCCCAATAGAGTACATAGTGTCCTGGAATCGAAGAGGAATCCACACGGCTAGTGAAATCTATGAGGATCAGATCATGTGGCTCAAGCAAAAGCTTTGCGTTTGTTACTGCCTTGAGAAGGTCTTCTTCATAGGTCTTGTCCATGTCAATGCTTAGAACAACTTTTTGTCTTCCCACGAAACGAAATTGTGGAGCATTGTTGTAGAAACCAGTCACTCTTAAAACATCCCCTACACGATACCTATACAGACCTGTCAAAACCATATGTAGATCTTTGTGATATTCATATTAACATAAAGATTATAATGTGTATTACTTACCAGAAATAGTTGTGACAACAAGTTCATAATCATGGCCGATTTTGACATCGACAAGATCGAGAACAACAGGGTTCACCGCAGGATCATTACTACCATTTTGATTGTCTTTTCCGATCTCTAAGAACTCGAAGTATGCCATACTTGGAATGATGGTGTACGACACATCACTAGGCTTACACAGAGGATTGAGATTGATACCAATGAAACATTCAGAGCTACCATACCACGCCGAAATCAAAGGAAGACCACCACTATAGAATTCCAGCAATGGAATGTACTGTGCCATGGTGCCAGTAACTACGGTCTCAATGCATTTCGCTTTTGGCCATAGTCTCCTCACTATTGCCTCCCATGATGTTTTACTGCATTCTTGTTCAATCAAGCTCGCCAGTTGCGGATTTGGAGCAGTTAGGAACTTACTGATCTCTGAAACACATTGGGCGTCTGTTATCCAGTCGCTGAGCCGGCCAGTTCTAATGTTTGAGCATAACTCATGCCAGTGATCTTCCAAGAACTTGATTATTTTGAGGAAAGTAGAAGCAAAAGGTGCACCAATGCGAGCTACATTATCTCGTTGTAAAATCCCACAAAGCAATTGACAATACATGCTTTGAGTAGTGTCTGCACAAGTAGATATCCCATGAGGGCTTATCTGTGATCGTTCCCTGCAAGTCATAATGTAACAAAACACAATTAAGAGACATTAGCAGCAACAAGGGACATCAGTCAGATCCTTACGAAACCCGAATAAACACAAGTAGGAAGAGTAACTTATGTAATGTAATGTGGGAGCAAAGGTTTATAAGTGATTTACCAACGAAATGAGTTGGTTGAGTCAATGCTTTTCAAAACACAAGTTATCATAGTCCTAACCATCAACCCAGAGGTTGTCTCGCTTTCTCGGGTCACGAAATAGAAGACTAGAGATTTTCCTTCACTAAGCCCTTCAATGTTGCTGCAACCAGTAACAACAACAATATTTTATTCTTTTTGGTATTCACAAAACAGATATAACTTGGGAGTTTGGAATTGTTTACTTGTGGAGTAGATATGCACAGAGAGATGAAAACTTTATCCTCTCCTCAAACTCTTCTGCTGTCATAGGAATCAACTTTGGAACTCCCCCTGAAGTACCCGAGCTGCAAATACAATTGACTCCTAAGTCTCAACATATTATGTAATACAAAGTAATAAACTTTACTTCAGTTTAGTGTAACATCATTGAAGATTCACAAACCCATGTGAAAAAAACTAAGAAAAAACAATATGACAATGAGTTGATATCGTTTTAGATTTTGTCTCTTCTGGAAAAATTTAGTCAACTCTTGGTCTAAATTTCTCCTAATGTCATATTTAGCTTTTAGTTATCACAGAATCACATAAAAAGGTGGATTATTTTAAAGAACCTGGTCAAGAGTACAGTGATGGGTTGATCACAGATAAGATCAAAGGGCTCTCCATTAGCGATACGATCGATATAAGACCTTATATCTTCGTAGGTAACAACGGGTAAGTTCTTCTTGAAGCTTTGCTTATCAGTTGGACCATTTAGGAAACCTCTAAGATACTCTGTTTTAGCATTACGTGAAAGTATTACTTCCAACACTGAATCTTGAATCTGCTTCACGTTGGTGGTCAAATCCTCCAGAAGAGACATACAAGCTTTTGGGTTTGTTGGATCGAACTTGGGCAACATGTCTGATGTCTACTCCCTGCTTTCGATAGCCAGCAACAATGAATAAAAAAAAAAGAGCAAATTCTAAGTCTTTTCATGAAATTACTTACAGTGAAGGGCAAAACTCTGTTCTGGCTAGGTGGATGAGCTCTGGCTTCTCTCTACACTTGAAAACCTGGAAACCTTGAGGGAATTAATGGACAAAAGGGTCTGTGACGTGGAGAAATGTTGTGGATGAGTTAAAAAAAGATTTTTAAATTGTTTCAGGAAAGATGATTCATTAAGAAAAGGATGAAGAAAAGAAAAAAATCCAACCTCTGGTGATTAACAGCTGTTGTTGGCAAGCTACAATAAATGAGACGTTGTAATTTTGGAAATTATAATTAAATCCTACTTCTTGATTTTTGTACTCGAATGTGTAATATTTTTTGTCTTTTCCCAAAATTGTTTAACCTTCAGCTTTTTAAATGATATCAATGGTATTTAGACATTACACTTTTCGAAATATTTTGATATCCGCGTTTTTTTAGAAGTATATCCAAAACACGTGTGAGTATGACTGTATGAATGGTAGTTGAACATCTTATGGGCCCGAAACTGATTAGTTTGGGCTGCGCATATTTCTTCGGCCCAAATTAAAAAGAAGAAGAAGAGATTAGTAATTCCAGTAAGTTATCAAATGGAAACGATCAGGATCCAAGTCTTGTATTTCGGCCTGGGTTTATAACTAAGAAACATTGATAGGTCGAGTGTCAAGAAGCTGTTTGTATCATAAGAAGATGAAGATGGTACAATAGAGTCATCCTAGCAAGTACCATCAACATTATCGAGCTAACCCTTCGTATAGCTTGTGGTAGTAACACTGTTGATTTCAATATCACCCATAAATCTAAAATAAATGGATAGCGATACAATTTTCTATTTAACTCCAAAAAATATATTTTAAAATTCGGCAATTGGGAGGCATGACCCTATTGTAAACTCACTCACGACGCTTCTGTATTTCTATTAGCTCTGGGCAAAAAGTCTAGGTATATCCGTACTTAATACGAAAAATCGGATTTTGGGTACAGCCGAAACCGTTCAAATTATCCTATTAGGTGCTAACTTCTC
>KE158979.1:85782-126825 GCA_000411055.1 Leavenworthia alabamica | reverse complement strand
TACCCGAAAATTCATAATGTTACTTAAGTAATTTTAGTTTTTGGTTTTTTAGTAATCGGATAAAATTCGAATATCGGTTAAATTTTAAAATAATCTGATATTTTTTAAAAAAATAGATGTTTATTTAAGATTTTAAAGTGAATAATTCGAATGATTATATACAAAATCGAGTTTTTAAATACAAAATTCGAATTTTTGGGTGTAAATTCGGGTTTTTAAATATAAATTCGGATTTTCGGATTAAAAAATCGGGTAATCGGATTGAAATTTTTTGGATTTTCATGTGTAAATTTGGGTTTTCATGTGTAAATTCGGGGTTTTGGAT
Source organism: Leavenworthia alabamica (assembly GCA_000411055.1). Classification (NCBI taxonomy): domain Eukaryota; kingdom Viridiplantae; phylum Streptophyta; class Magnoliopsida; order Brassicales; family Brassicaceae; genus Leavenworthia; species Leavenworthia alabamica. The sequence goes on along the minus strand of KE158979.1, from coordinate 126,500 downwards.
TAAAAAATCCAAAAATTTTGGATATCTATTTATTTCGGGTTTTAGTTAGATTTTAGATTTTAAATCCGAATTGATCCGAATCTGATCCGAAAAACAAAAATTATTCTATTAGAATATAAATGTCTAAATCCAATAAATTTGAATCTGATCGGATTATACCCAAATCTGATCCGACGGGTTTTCTCGTATGTTTTTAATTGCTACGAGGCTGCGAAGATACCCCACAAGATTAGTATATTTGAGCATGTATATATTGAAAAATCTATCAATATATGGACATGACTGGGGAAGTTCCACTCTAAAAGCAAAGCAGCCGCAATTTTTGAATCTTTGAAGCCGAAAGCAATGCTAAAAAGTCACTTGTCAGAGATATGTAACGTACGTTCAAGTCCATTTCACAAAGACTTACTTCAACATAGCTTCAGATTAAATAAAGATTGCTAGATTCGATCGGAACTCTCTATATGACTGTAGGTCTCATGATTTGAGAAGATGTCATGTCACTTTCTTAAAGTAATATTTATAAATTTAATTTTGGGACCAATTTGTCAAAAATTAGAATTATGATTAATGTAAACAAAATCACATGATAAATGATAAAATAACTAAAATAAATAGAAACATCATATTGATAAAGAAAATGAAATTCTTTTTTTTTTTTTTTTTTAAATGAAAATTTTTGTAGGTCGTTAATTTGAATAGTAATCTAAAAAATAAATATGAATTTAATTTGATATAGACTTTACGTGTGAAAATATAAAACTTTTGGATTTAAACTATCACCCAAAAAATATTAAATAAAAAAGCTAAAATACAATTTCAATAATGCTATTTGTCATGATAATATCATTAAAACTGCAACTAAATTCCTTTATCCATCAAAAACATTTTTCTTTTTATATTTCTCTTTTGGAAAGCCTACAATGAAAATAATCCTTTTTGCTGCTGACATCAAAATCCAATTTTAAACTATTTTTAATTAAATTATTTAATATGTTAGAAAACTTATTTATTATTATATATTAACCATGTTATAAAAGTCTAGCTATCGGGGCAAGACTCAAGAGTTATAGATAGGGATGTTAAAAAATGTGTAAAAACTTAATAGATATCTAAAATTCACATAAATATTTTAGTCTTCTCCAAATTTTTTTTTTAAATTACAGACTTAAAATGGACAGACTTAATTTTTACGGATTTTATTCAGGTTTATCCGATCAGATTATAGATATCCGAAAGTTTTTAGAAAAATAACTAAATAATATTATTTTATGATATTTTCATATATTTTTAAAAAAATCTAAATTTCTATAATAAAAATTTAGTTACAAAATAAATTACTGCTATCATTTTTATATTGTTTGGATTTAAATATATATATTATATTTGATATTTTTTATATTTAACATGTTAATTATTATTTAAATATAATATAATAATATTTAATATATAAATATTATGTAACATTTAGATTTAATATATATATATTTTATGTAAATATTATATTTTAATATAAAACTTATCAATTTATTTAAAAAACATATTAAGAATAAAAAAAAAATTGAAAGTATCCGTGGGTAAACCCAAAATATGAATTTTTCACGAATTACCCAATTCGAACTTTGAATTATATGGATAGTTTTAATAACGGATTTAAAATAATTAGATTCAAAACGGGTTCAAGTCGAATCGGACTAAAAATTCCAATATAACATCCCTAGTTATAGATAATAATTTATAAATACATATCTTTTAGCAAGCTGATGAAAACTTAATCAGACTGATCACAAAAAAAAACAACACCAAACTAGACTTCAATGCAGGTGTGTTGTAGATACTAGATAGAGATATCTTAAATGACAAATAGTGCAAAAAATGTGTGTGAAACTGTAGTATGATAGTAATCGAAATTTGAACTATTCTGTGTCTTCTAGTGAAACTTAAAGTTATAGAAATTTTGAACTATTCTGGGATTGACAGAGGATTTGAGGTCCTGTGCAAGACAACCCTCAAATTAACACACTTGCGTAACCAAGTTGGATGGGACCCATTTTACTTTGCCTTTGCGCATGCGTAACTCTCAAGAAGCTCTTTAGTTATCTTAATCCAGATTTTATAATATACCAACCCGGAAAAGGAAAAAACGAAAAAAATAAAGTAACTAACTAGACATAATACTTAAACTTTTTATGACCACTCTAATATAATAGGTTTTCTGAAAAAAACATCCAAATTTTTTTATTTTTTTTAAAATCAACATGATACTCTATATATATCATCTATGTATCAATATTTCGTTTTATTAAAAATTAACAAAAACAACAAAACAACATCATTTTAGTATGAAAATTAATTTTAAAAATTAAAAAGTTTGATAGTTGTTTCTTACAAAATTTTAAAAATAAAATTTATTTTAAAACTCTTTAAAAATATTATTTATATAATTTACGTATTTATATTATTGATATTAATTAAAATTATTTATAATCAAATTATTTATCTTTTGTATATACTAATCTAATATTTTTATTGTTTATGTTATTTGTAGAATCATTATATAATAAAAATAAATTTTTTTAAATATCTATATTTTAACTTATTATAAAAAAATTGTGATATTCATGTTTTCTNAATAATTTGATTATAAATAATTTTAATTAACACCAATGATATAAGCACATAAATTATATAAATAATATTTTTAAAAAATTTTAAAATAAAAATAATTTTTAAATTCAATTTTTAATAATTGTATGCAACATAACCATCAAATTTTTTATTTTTTTAAATCAATTTTCGTGCCAAAACGACGTCGTTTTATTGTTTTCCTCAAATTTTTTACAAAACAAAATAGTGATACATCGATAGAATATGTGTAGGCTATATGAGGGAATATTTTTGAGTTTGTATAATTCATTTTTACAACTGATTTTACAAAAATTAAAAGATGAATACTTTTTTGCAGGAAGTCCTAGTATAATACCATTGACAACAAAAAAAAAAACTATAATACCACTATATATCCTCAATTTTTTTTAAAGCCTCCTTGAAAATAAAAATATAGTAATATATTATATTATTTATCATCAATTAATTTTGAATTAAAAATTGACAGATTATTTGATACGAATAGTGTAAGTAACGTGGAATTTATGGAGAAAATATTCTGAAACGATCACGAGGACGGCCAATCAAGCTCGGATAGAGAATAACTGAAAGATCCACAGTCTTGAAAGTACAATCTTAGGTGGGCCAAGATCGATCTAAATCTCAAGACCAAGTTTGCTTGTCCTACTCTTAACTCTCTCACATGTATAAATAAATAAAATAAAATATAATATAAAGATTCAGGTATAGATGCATGTACACAAATGCGTTGATATGTGGACAGATAAGTCTCACAATTCATGTGGCAGACAAACAAAACTTCTCATTATTCTGTTAAAAAAAAAACACATTTGGTTCAAAATCGGCTGGAAGAAACTATTTAACAATACTCTTATTCCGACCCAAAAAAGATTACGTACGTCGACACGAAATTTCCTAATGTAGCCAAGAAAACAAATAATAGAACTTCACATGAAGATAAAGAAAACTAAAAAGGATTTAATTAACTATGTGAACTATGTAGTGGCAGATCTTATATTGATAGGGACCACAACTTAAAGCTCAAGTAACATTCTCTTCTATCTTTTTGTACTTCATATTTTATTTCCTCATGTTTTTTTCAATAAAGAAGATTTAATCGTTATCCAATGCAATGACATATCAACTCAAGTAATTAAACTTCAATAAATCCAAACTTTATAAGCTAACAATTAATAAAAATAAATAAAAACGTTACACATGCAGGTCTTTCGTTTCATTTATATTTTAGGTGCAACAAAGGTTACGGAATTTTAAAAAAAAAATAAAGCGAAAATGGTAACGGTTTTATAAAACTGATTATTCACTAACAATAATGAGATTATTCTTTTGGATAGTAATTATAATAATCGTAATTATAGCTCTTCTCTTCTTCTTCACGTTGCTGTTGTTGTTGTTGCTGCTGTGTCTGTTGAGAGGAAGAAGAAGATGAAGAAGGCGTTGAGAAAGGCTGACTGAAGAGACTCGAAGTGTAGTAAGATAAATCAACCTCATTGTTACTCGTAAGTAACTGAGCATATTGAAGTATGTCCTGGTTATAATCCATTGGCCACGAAGTAGTAGTAGTAGAAGATGGAGCAGGACAAGGAGGAGGTAAGTTCATTGATTCACTAACCGATCCTATTGGTGTATTAACTATGGTTGTGGTTGTAGTAGGGCCTTGGACGCGTTCAGGGAAGTTGAGCTTAGCCTTGGTACCTTTGAATTTGAGGGCGGCTCGGTCGTAGGCTAAAGCGGCTGCTTCTGCTGTTTCAAAAGTCCCGAGCCAGACACGAGCTGCTTTCTTCGGGTCACGGATCTCAGCTGCCCATTTTCCCCATGGTCGCTGCCTTACGCCTCTGTAGTGTCTTCTTCTTGGTTGATCTTGAATAACATGTATTAAAGAAAAAGATTATATATTGCATGTGTTATATATATATATGAAAATTTTACACAAAAATATTAAAATTGATCAAAAACAGATTTGTGATGATCAGTTAAGAATCTTTATATGAAACTGTCATAATTAACTAAAACGTTTTTTTTTTCTATAGAAAATAAAAGATTACATATATAGCAATAATGCTTGGATTTTTGTTACTATATATGACTAATTAGTTTTGGGTGTCTTTTTGTGTATAAAGATAACACATATAATCACAATTTAGCATTCAGAGAATAGAATATGATGTTGACTTTTGATAAACACATATCTAAAAACAAGTTAATCGTGTTGAAAATGCTTACTACAAAAAGGACAACCATAAAGTTGATAGAGAATAATATCAAAGACAACTAATTTCAAAATGAACGTGTTTGGTCAAAATTACTCTATATATCTACTAGTTAGGTAAGAATCCATATGTAGGTTATATATATGTTTTGACTAGTTATAACATTTATTATAATATTATCTAATTTGTACTTTGAAACCAAACAAATCTAGATGTATTAAAAAATGGATATATAGACACGTAGTAACCTGATCGGTGGATCAATTCAAAAAACAGAAGTAAAGTTCTTTACGGAAAGTAAAATAAACGACAGATGCATTGAACTTGAACTTGAACTCGAACTCGAACTCGAACCTATCTAACCTATAGACCAAACTTAATTATTAAGAAAATATAAAAAGGGTTATTACTATAAAGTCTTTAGTTAGTAATCTAACTATAACAAGTTACATCAACTAGCCAAAGATGATAACAAGTTTAATCGAATAACTAAGCTGTTTATAGACAATCAAGTTAATTACCTTGGTCTTGTTGATCAAGTTCTTGTTTGACTTGCGAGTCTGACCTTTCCGTTACAGGATTCTCTATGACACGGCTAAGAGCAGAAACCATGGCGGTAACATCAGTCTCATCCCAAGATGGATTCTGTTCGGCCGCCATCGATGTTTCCGGTGGAACCAATCCCTTTCCATACCTTCGATCCACTTTGACAACAAATTGTATTCACACGTATATGTAAGACACAGACACAAGGAAAGAACAACAAGTTTGCATGTGATTATGTACAAGACTTTGAAAGAGACTAACTTTGTAGGAAATGATTGTAAACAGAGTAGAGAATCTGGAGAGTGACTAGAACATGGAGCTTGACTTGGTGATGAACAAGGGTTTCTTTAATTTAGGCTATGATATAATATTATGAGAAAAGAAGAGGTGACAAAAGGGTTTATAAAGAGAAGGATCTACAAGAAATGATGATATAATATTAAATAATATAATAGTTTATATTATAATCTTTGGAATGGTGCGGGTGGGGCCCGTCATTGAGTTCTTAGTTCTCTTTTTCTTTTTCTCAATCTTTAAATTTTTTTTTGGTAGCTTAGCTTTCGCATGTTTTGGCAGCAGTGTTATGCANATATATTTCTGAAATTAATACGATATATATATATAACATTCATATTACAAGGGCTTCACGTCCCTTACTATCACCATCATAAAGTACTGCACTACTCCTTTCTTTTGGAAAACGTTTTTATTCATATGGATATAATATAAAGTGTGTGTGAACCTTTTCTTTATAGAAAATTTTAATAATATCATAAAGAAAATTCTATTAGTATTACCAAAAATATTATTGTATAATTAAAAATAAATAATAAGAAATTATTAGTTAGTTAAAGAATGCAAAATAGTTTTGGAAGATACTTCATTCCAAAAATGCACCTAAGAACTTGTACAATTTATATCATAAAACATCTAACCACATCAACATAGTGCATATATATAATAAGTAAACATGTACACATCATAATTTTTATTTTGTCTCCAATTCAAAATTCAAGCATTAATCAATGGTATCAACTATCAAACCATAACACAAAATTCCTACAAAGTGCTTTGTTAATTTCGTGGGAAGAGAAAACATTTTTTGGTAGACTGATTTGTGTTATGATACAAAGTAAATGATTAGGCCAAGCAGCAAAGCAAGTGTAGACCATACTATCACTCAGATTCTAGCGAGATCTCTCAGTTGTGACTGATATGACAATGCCATGCTCTTCAAGGTGAGCAAAAGTGTCATGTGATGATAAAGATATATTCTGGCATAGGCTATATACTCTCAGTCAAGTTCTCTCAAGATCTTTCAGCAAAAAGATCTCCAAATGATATCGATGCATGCTCAGATGCTCTTAGAGGCGACTGAAATCGTCCTATAATGGTAGTGAAGTACTCTCATGATTAGTACTGCGCATTTGGATTAATCGGATTAAACGGATTCGGTTAATTCGGTAATCGGATTACTCGTAAATTTTAAAATTTACCAAATAAACTGATTAATCAGTTCGGATTAAGGTTTAATCGGATCGGATCAATGCAAAAAAAATTCGGATTAATTGGATCAAAAATTTTATTTAATCGATTTATTCTATTAAAATTATATAATTTTACTTCGAAATTAAATTTTAATCTAAACAACCCGAATAAATCAAATAATTGATTATCTTAAACCAATCCGATCCGAAATCCGAATTAGAAATAAAATTATACCGATTAACTTATTCATTCATATCCAATTAATCTAAATCCGATCTATTTCGGATTTTGCCGATCCGATCCGATCCGTTTGCCCAAAACTACTTGGATGGAACTTACAACTAATTAACTAAATCACGTAGCATAATTTTAGCGTTCTCAGCCACATAACTATAATCAATGTTAATTAATTTTTATATCGAAGTTGATCTTATATTATTTTTATATCAAAATTTTTTTCCATTATTGTATTTTTCTATTTTTAATATACTTTTTTTTTTTGGTTTCCATAGTGGAGTTAAAAAGGGTACACTAAAAATCCAAGGTTGAGGCATGCTTAAGAGATTATGAACAATGTAAAGGAGAAATAAGAGAATTTTATTTTTGAAAAAGAACAAAAGTGATATGATTCGTGAATCTAATATGGCCACATGAGAGGAAATATAAATAGGACCCATCTCAGTTGAACTCTCAAAATCCACTTTTGCTTTCTCCATAATTAGTGTGGACACAAAATTCTCTACTCATAAATCATATCGAATCAAAACAGAAATAATTCAACCCAAGTCTAACTAGTTTTTATCAGTTTTGTAGGAAAATGGAATCAAAAACATTTTAGTACCTTTTTAATGCCTAACGTTTTACAGATGGAAAATTATCTATAGCTAAGAACAAAGGTTTTAAAAAGAAAGTCATTTTAATTCGTTTTTTTCTTTTTTTTTTTAAATCTAACATATTAACTCCTTTGAAGATGATAAGTGAAATATACTAGGAACATAAAAAAAAGTAATAATAATATTAATCTTTAATAAATAATAACATATTAATTAAATAATTAATTAATTATCTTTGTTTAACGGGAACAAAAGTAAACTAAACCAATAAAACCAATCCAAATTGCAAAGGTTTTAGTTTCTATTAAACCAATAAAATAAAACTATTTCGGTCTCGTTTGTTTTATCGTTTAGATGAACCATCTAAAAACTAAAAATTGATGTTTATTTAGTCATAAAAAATGTTTATTCAGATGATTTATTTATATGGATCATTTGAATGCATTTTAAAATTTAGTTCAAATTTTAAAAATATTTTTATGATTTAATTTGGATAATTTATATAAAGATGATTCATCTAAAAAATATTTAATTATATGGATTGGTTTATTTAGTCATAAAAAATGTTTATTTAGATGATTTATTTATATGGATCATTTGAATGCATTTTAAAATTTAGTTCAAATTTTAAAAATATTTTTATGATTTAATTTGGATAATTTATATAAAGATGATTCATCTAAAAAATATTTAATTAATTTTATTTTATTTGCTAGTTTAAGTTTTTATAAATACTGAGATATTTACTTATTTTTATATTATTTTTGCAAAAACAAAAATTTCAGAGCTTTAGCATAAAATACATAATTATGAAATGATGAACAAAATTAGAATTCTAATAATTTTATATTTTTTTGTAAAAAAATATGATTTTGTCAATTTTTTATAAAAAATTGAGATTTTACTGTATTGGCAGAAAATAAGATTCAGTAGTGTTTTCGTATACTTATAATTTTGTTTTTTCTTCCGCAATAATCAAAATTTTACGGTTTTGACTAAAAATAATTTTGAAGTTTTTTAATAAAATTGATATTTTATGGTTTTAGGTGTTAAATTTTAGGATTTTGACATGAAAATATAATTTAACAGTTTTCTAGTAAAAATAAGTTTTACATTTTTGATGGAAAATACAAATTTGAGATTTAGTGATTTTTAATGAAAAAAGATAATTATACATTTTTCAGTTAAAATGAATTATTGATGGATGGAAATAAACATAAATTCATTAAAATGAATTATTTAGTAAAATCTGGTAATATAAACAAACAACATTAATATCAACTCTTCAAATGACGTATTTAATATTTAAATTAACTATTTAGATAGAAATACTAAATGGAAAATAAACATGTCCTAACTAGAAAGAGGATGAAAACGAACCAACGAAAACCAAACCGGATCGTCCCTTAATCATTTTGGTATCCATACTCCATAGCTCAGGATGGTGAAGTGTTTGAGAAGGTTTAGGTTTCCAAATCAAAGTTCTTTGTCCATTATTCTATATAAGCTGTTTCCAACGTAAATTAATTTTAATCAAATGCTCTGTTTTCACGAGTAAAAGACTTGGAAATTGTCAATGTAATGTTCCATTTTATAGAGAAAAATGAAACAAAGACTTGCTCAAAACATATTATAAAAATAAACATTTTATTTCCTTTCTTAAATGTATTGAAAAACCTATATCATAAAAATAATGTATAAATATATTCATACAAACTAGTACACAACATAGTCAACTATATATTTTATTGAAACCCCAATGAACAATCTCAATTTTCAAGTACTAAAGAATCTGCCTACCACACAAGCCTCCATTACTTGTAAGGCTTTTCCTGATTTAATGCATCTAGGAGTCTTATATTGACCTATCGAAGCACCTTGTAAGATAAAGAAGTCCATGAGAGAATCAAACGTTCCTTGACGTACCACTCTTACCTCTAAAGGCCCAATAGATCCATCTTTAAACCTACATCTCTTGTAAACATTGTCAAGTGAATCCTCTATTACCAAACAACACTTGGCTAGTGCATCTTCATTGAGTTCGAATTGATTCTTCTTCTTTTTTTCTCCTTCTTTAGCCTTAACTTCCAAATAAATCACGTAATGACCAGGAAATGTTGAGGTATCTGCATAACTGGTGAAGTCTATCAAAGAGAGACCTGATGAGTCGAGAACGAGCTTTGCTTGTCTTACAGCCTTGAATAGATCTTCTTCGTTAGTTTTGTCGGAATCTATGCTTAAGACAACGTTCTCTCTTCTTACAAACTTAAACTGAGGTGCGTTGTTGTAGAAACCAGTCACTAAAACAACATCTCCAACTCTCATTCTATACAAGCCTGAAAAAAATACACATAAATATTAGTTAAACTATACTGTAAGAAAAAGTATATTGCCTTTTTATAGAAGTAATGATCAATGTTTTTGAAGCTTACCAGCGAAGTTTGTGACGACAGGTTCATAAGTGCATCCAAGTTTCACGTCACAAAGGTCGACCACATCGTTGTTATCTCCATCCATTGGTATGAACTCAAAGTAAGACATGTTAGGCATGAAAGTGTAAGAGACATCTTCAGGTTTGCACAAAGGATCTAGATTGATCCCAAAGGTAGTCTCCGAAGAACCATAAGTTGTTGAAATAAGAGGCAAGTCGTTGCAATAATAGTTCAACGTGGGAACATATTGTCCCATTGAACCAGTAACAACGGTTTCAATATATTTTGTGTTTGGCCAGAGTTTGTTAACTATACCTTTCCAAGACTTTTGGTTACATATGTCTTCAATAGCGTCAGCTAACTCAGGACGTGGTCCTCCAAGGACCAAAGACACAGAGCTTTGACAACCCAAGTCTGTGACCCAATTGCTGAGATGGCCTGATCGGATGTTTGAACACAACTCCACCCAAGAATTCTCAAGAAACTTGATAGCTCGAACCATGACAGAAGCAAAGATAGAGCCCATTCTTACAACCTCGTCTCTTTGGACCAACCCACAGAGCAAATGGCAATAAAGACTTTGAGTGTTGTTAGGGCATAAGATGACTTCATCAGGGCTCGTATACGAGTAGTACCAGTTAGATGGCCGGTTCTTGAAGTAGTCACTTTTGAAATAGCTACTAGTTGCGACTCGAGCAGGTAAGCCAGAAGGAGTCATGGCTTCTTGCTTAGTGAAAAGAAACATCAACCCTTTTCCTTCCTCCACACCTTTAACATGCCTAAATAAAACAAGAATATATTCTTCATCAATGATCTTGTCCAAATATTAAACCTTAAAATGTATACTCAACAAAAAACACTATAACACTTACTTGGATATAACATCCATACGAAGATCATAGATGAATGTTAAGTTGTCTAAGTACTTGTTGTTCCATGGCATCATCTTTTGTGCTCCTCCCGAAGTTCCAGAACTACAAAATGAAACACTTCAATTAAGCATGTAGTGTTTATAAAATAAAAATAAATAAAACTATTTTCTTGATTTTGTACCTTAGCAAGAAACCAGTAATAGGTCGAGCCGAGATAACATCCGATGACTCTCCATTAACGACACGTTCAATATCAGGTTTAATATCTTCATACGTCACGACTGGTACGTTGTTCTTGAAGAGCTCTTTGTCTAAACTCTCGGTGACAAAACGTTGGAGGTACTCTGTTTTAGCGTTATGTGTGAGTAACTTCTCTAGCAAGTCGTCTTGTATTTGCTTAACATTGAAAGTTAAATCGTTCAGCTTCTTCTCAAAAGATTCGTTGATATGGGAGATTGGTTTCATATTTGGTTCTCTTTAATTGATTTGATAAGAGAGAGTTAAACACTTGGTTGTGTATATATAGCAAGGAAGATCTTGGTGACTAAGCTGTTGGTGAGTCTAGGTCAATATTTTAGATGATATATTCAAATTGTAGAAAAGTCTTGAGCAAAGAACACAATTTGGTATTTTATAATTTATTATATAACTCTGACCTTAGTGTGAAAGGTGCTAGAAGATGCTTTGGTTTCGTACCTCAACAACTAATATAGGATATTTGGAGAAACTCTTTCAAAATTTTATTTACTAAGATGATATTTGAGAAAATTCTTTGAAAATTTGTTAGTTAAAAAAATAAAATAAAATTTTACAATATTTATAATCATCATAATTTTATATTATTTATTATTGAATAAACCCTCTAAATTTTAGACTTTTAAGAATTTAAATTTTAGACCTCTAAGAATTTAAATTTTAGACCTCTAAGAATTTTGGAAAAATGTTTATTAACTAATTGATTCATGGAAAATTAGTTTAAATAATTCATATTCTCAAATACATTGGTAGGCTTAATATAAATTATGTGTAATATGTGCGAGTAATACTTGTGATCTCATTATCATTTATCAAATTTTCAAACTTAGTTTTATATAGTTAACACATTAAATATATAACTTGTAGAAGAAAAAAACATAACTAATCTAAAAACTCATGGTAAATATTGATATGAAAATTCAAAATTTAGTTTTTCAATCCTCAAATTTTTATTTTTATAAAATCTTTAATTTATTTGGACAATTCTCAAAAATACCACCAAATTAACTTTAATTTCCACAAATACCATTAAAATTAATTTAAGACAAAATTACCATTTAGTAATTCAATTAAATTAAAAATTAGATTTTATTTTTGAGAAATTACACAAAATCCAAACTATAAATACTAAATTCAACCACTAAATACTCAACACAAACACTAAATTAAAAATAGAATTTTAATAAAAATGGTATTAATATCTAGAAAAATTAATGTAATTTTTGTCCCAAAAACTATAAATGACTCAATTTATTTTTATATTAACTGAATATTTAGTTTTCAAATCTAAAATTCTAGCTATAATACGATCAAGCAACATCGTGATTAAAAAAAGAAATAGATAATATGTTTTTTTATTTTTTTACTCGGCATGACTTATTATGTTGCCGAGTAACTACCTTTAGGTTCGTGTCTCTTTCATGAGAGAATCAAAATAGAGTAAGGAAAACGCAGGGAAATCAAAGAGAAATTAACGAGGAACTTCTTCAACTTGTAAATTAAGTTACGCAAGAGAAATAAATTAAATTCATTGTATATTAACAAAAAATTAAAATAAAGATTGATAAAGTCAAATATAAAATTAAGAAAACATCATACGAAAAGACCACAACTTAAAGACTTTCACACTTAGAGTCAATATAAAACTATAGTTTGAGTCGTGTGACGAAGACTAGAAATTACAAACGAAGTTTCATATTTTATCAATGGACTATTAAACACAAGAGACGTTATCGATTGATTCATTTACGTAAAATGGTTTTATTTCTTATTGTAAATATGAATGCATTAAATAAATATAATGATAAAAATTAATAACATTGGTTTTAGTATTGATATTATATGGTTCTCTCGTTAGCTCTAGTCATAATCTTATCCAACACAACTGTACTTTTTTGTTTTTATCTTTGAACTAACCCAAACATTGTAAATACGTAGAAAAATTCAATGCATGCGTTTTTAACATCAAAACAAATAAAAGTCAAAATCTCTTCTCTATTTTCTTTGCTTTCCTTTTTTCAATATTTTTTCATAAATATCTCATTTTTTTTTATTTTCTTTTCTTTCCAATCAACATTTTTCTTCAGAAATATATAAAAGTTTAATTATTTTTGTTATCTGATTAATTTGTACTTCTTTTTAAATAGAGTAATTCCCTCTAACACCATCAAATGTAGTTTATTGGACAAAAATACATTAATTTTTTAGTTGAACACAAATACTATTTTCAATTAAAATGTATTTTTATTAAAAATTACATTTTTTATAAAAATATATATTTTTATTTAATATTAGAGTTTAATATATAATGCTTAAGTTTATTATTTATTATTTAGGGGTTAGGGTTTAATATTTATGGTTAGAGTTTAGTATTTAGTATTTGAGTTTAGTATTTATTATTTAGGATTTAGAATTTTGATTTAGAGATTATAATCTAGTATTTAAGGTTAGAGTTTAGTATATAGGGTTTGGGTTTAGTATTTATATAATTTTCCCAAAATAAAATTTAATTTTTAATTTTATTGAAAAATTAAATGGTAATTTTGTCCTAAATCAATTTTAATGGTATTTATAGAATATAAAGTAAATTTAGTGGTACTAAGAGAATTGTCCTTTTAAATATTGAATTTTTTTTTAAAATACATTTATGGAGGAGAATCGTGAAATATTTATATTAATAATTTATTGTTCGAATTATAAAAAAAAGGCTTTGGCCCAAAACAATTTTCTACATAAATGGCTTTATATATTTTGTGAAAGTGTAATTATAATATATATTTTTATTCCCTGTTATAGTTTTCTAGAGTCAATACTAAAATATCAAAATCTCAGTGAGCCAATACTAAAATATTAAAATCTCACTGGTATTTAATAATAGTTTGACCATCTTACTAAAACCTTAAAACTAATGGACCTTACGAAGTGGGGGCTGTAGATATTGCCCAGAAAAAACTGTGGAAAAAACAGACTCATGTTCCAAGTAAATCTAAACGTTGAAACTTAAAAGTCATTTCTTAATTAGCAACTACTTCAATCAAATATTCTTTGTATTATATACATTATATAATAAATAGAATAAATGTAGTGTATTGTCAAGCATGTCTTTAGTAAATAATACGTTCTAGAACATCTATCAAAATGAATTTAAAAGCTTTTACATAACATTTATACTTCATATTTTAATGAAAAATAACCAAATTGTTTTCATTATAATATTTCATAATTTATTGTTGTAATTAATTTTTGTTTTCTATCCTGATGTTGATTTACATTTTCATCTACTTGTTCTATCAAGAAGTTTCAGAGCCATACTGTTTCGAGGCTAATCCAGCCCGGCCCATTTGTCTAAGGTCCAAAGCCATAAAAAAAATTTAGTCTTCATATATTATTTTTCGGTCTCTAAATTTTTTTTTAACATTAAATATAAAAAAAAAATTTTGGCCCATAGACGGTGGTTATTAGGCCGGGCCTGGGCTAATCTTACTATATGTTAACATACTTTTGCTGCATATAGTAACTATATTGGATTAAAACAAGTCTATGAATTAAATATATCTTACCTGTGCTGTTCACACGGACCCTGATTGCTGACGTGACGCCGGAGTAGAAGATGTAGATAAGTTAGAAGACGAAGAACGAGAGAAGGCGAGAGATCCGAAGATCCTAGAAACATATCGTCAGCCGATCCAGACGACGCCATCTGAAACAAGTTAGAAACTGTGAAATCACACACACAATTCGATTGGCGAGTAACGAAGAACGACACAAAACTACACCCGCCTTGCGTGTGATGTTCCTGTTGGACTGTAAACTCTGCATCTTACGAATTGGGCCTGTAATTGGGCCGTTCGCAACAAGACCGGCCTTTCGTAATGAAGAAACTACACTCGTAAATGGACATCTTACGAATTGGGCCTGCTTAAATTGAATTTTCTACTTTAGGCCTATTATCTCGGCCCGACTTCAGATTTTAATAAGTGAGTCTATACATTTTTTCTTCGGTCATGTAACATATCAAACATGAAAATAATGGATTCAGTATTTTATTACCGTAGACTGTTTCAGGTCTATAAGGAAATAAAAAGATATGACAAGCTAGAAAGAAAAAAGAGATCCTAAGTCATAGCATTAAGGTCGGAAATCATTTGAGAGAGAATGATATGAAATATGATGGCATAATCTGATTACAAGGACCATATAGAGTCATAAAATCAAATTATTTTTTACCCGATTTTAACAAGACTTAAAAAAACAATGTTGAACGATATTATAAACTACTAACATATAACACGATTTTTATATAAAGATATAATGAATGATTAAACAAATTTTTATAGCAGCTGGACAAGAGATGATTTATCTAATATTATAAAATTGGAGATTTCGAAACTAAATTTTATTTAATCATCATATGCGACTGTAAAGTCTGTATAAAAAGTAAGATCATCGTGTTCCATTTTCTAAATTTCTTCCCCCTTCACCTTTTCTTTTTTGCTTTTGTTTTTTCGACCCTAAGAGTTTAATTTATTTATTAAAAAATAAAAATCTTTAAAGGAATCATTTATACCCCACTGACCTCTCTGTCTCTCCGGAACAAATGGTAATGGAGAAGCAACCAGGGTACAGGGTCCCACACCCTATCTTTATTAATTCTCACGAGATCATCGCGTTTACAACACGCGCTTCATTGTTTAACGTTTCTCAACAGTACACGCGTTTTAAAAGAGCGTGGCGGAACGGGATTTGAGTCATGTCCTTGTTTTCTCAGATGACCACTACTGTTACAGAAAAAGCACAGTCAGTCCTCTCTTGGTTTCCCTCTCTTTTACTATTTCACACCTTTGAAACGACACCGTATCTTACCAACCTTTTCTATCTCCGCCGGTAACTTAAAACGGCATAGTTTCGCCGCCTTTAGTAGTAAAATCTCACGAAGACGGTGAAGTTAACTTTTTTCCTTTCTTCTTCTCTTCTCCCAAGACACTCATCTCAAAAACCCAACCCCCACTGTTTTCCTGTTTTTTCTCTCTCGATTTCGTGAGTAAAAAAAAAACAGCTCGAAATTACGCTAGGCTCGAGACTTGGAAGATCATCGGACTGTGGAAGCTTTGTTTGGAGAAGATCTCACGTTTTTTTGTCTGTTGCTTCGTTTATGGCGTTTGTGTGATAAATTAGTGGTTTTTAGCTTTAAGGTTGTTTTTTGTTTCTTGTGTGATGTGAATTGCTGTTTGGTTTGAAGAAGAAGAAGTAAACATTTTCTCAAAATGCATTTCACTAAGCTTGATGACTCTCCTATGTTCCGGAAACAGGTTTGTTTCTACATAACTTGGTTCCATCTTCGTTTGTCCTGATGTGTTGAGTCTTTTAGCGTCTTAGGTTTAAATTATATGTCATATTAGAGCGAGATTTGTTCTTCAAGTTGTGAACATATACAAATTTTGGAGCTATTAGGATTTGGAAATGTCTCTAATTTTGTGTTCACTGGACATTTATACCCCAAAATTACAAGGTTCAGATTAAATGTGTCACTGAGAACTTGGTCTAATATTTAGTTGCCTGGGTGGCTTATTTGTGCTTTACCTTATCAATTACTCATGTTGCTTGATCAGATGTGAAATCACTTGTGATCATCCAGTTCATATGTTTAGGAGATACTTGTGTCCACTTAGCTAGTGTTTTTATGTTCACTGTTTTAGTTGGAATTCTGCTATATATACTGTACTGTGCACAGTGCACGGGGAGTAGAAAAAATTGCAACATAAACGTAACAGAAGTTCATAGTATAGCTCAATTCTGTCTAAAACCTGTTTTGTTTTCTTTGTAGTCGAGTGCCTTTATTTATTGGGCTATCTATTGTTGCAGTTTCTTCTATCGTAGGATTGTGTCTTGTTGTGGTCTTTGTGTTATGTACTTTGTCTTCCAGGTTTGTGCTTATCTTGATATCTGTTTCTGAATCAGTTACAAAGTATGGAGGAGAGCGCAGAAATATTGCGGGAAAGAAGTCTTAAGTTTTATAAAGGATGCCGGAAATACACGTATGCTCCAAACCTTTCAAAAGTTTTAGGATTGTAGCTGTAAATTAAGAGTTTTCTTCGGAATGGAAATGAAAGATGTATCTTTTAACAGAGATAGATAATCTTTTCTTTTTACAGTGAAGGGCTAGGCGAGGCATATGATGGGGACATTGCTTTTGCAAGTGCACTTGAAACATTTGGTGGAGGCCATAATGATCCAATAAGTGTGGCTTTTGGTGGTATGACCGATTTTACATAACATATGGAAACTCGCACTAGCATACTCTTTTCACATACTTGTCAACTGAGATTTTAAGCTGTTTTCATTTTAGAATTCATAAATTTTCGTCTAAGCACTAAGCTATGGTGGCATTAAATTGTACGGAGTGATGTTGTTGTTCCTGATCTAGCTCTATCAGAATTGAAAAGAAAACACTAGTTCATCAAAAGTGCTGATGAATTCTAACTTTCTGCGCCAGGGCCTGTAATGACAAAATTTACAATTGCCTTGAGGGAGATTGGGACTTATAAGGAAGTTCTTCGCTCACAGGTATGCATACTGCTGACAACTATCATAGTTTCTTCCCACCCCCAACCTTCTCCCGGATAACTCCTCTGTAAAATTGTATATATTTAGATCAGATCAAGTCTTTCCAATTTAGGTTTTCATTTTGATGAGTTCTCATTTTCAGGTGGAGCATATACTGAATGACAGATTACTTCATTTTGCCAATATGGACTTGCATGAGGTTAAGGTACAAGCTGGTTACATTCTTCCTTGTTATACATTCATTTTTGAGTTAAAACTTAAACTAACTATGATGGCCATGTATCCAAATAACATCACTGGGAGTATTAGCACCAGCTAGAATATCTATGAACAACGGGGTACACACATTCTGCCATGTATGAGTGGAAATATATGAAAGACCTGCCAGTAGGATTACCGAGAGCCATTTAATTTAAAATGCAATACAAATCTAGAAAAGCTGAATAACTATCACTCCTGTAGTCAACCTTCCCCAAACAAATTATAACTAGAAAAAATTTCTTAGGTCTTTGATGTAGTTAAGTTTCTTGAGCCTGCCTATATCTTGTGGCTATTCCAGTTAGTTGTTTCTTCCATTTTCTTAAGTAGGCTAGCATGATTATATTTTGGATGAATATATTTGGATATGGAATCATGATGGATCTTTTTTGCCACAGGAAGCTCGTAAGCGCTTTGACAAGGCTAGCCTTACCTATGATCAGGTATGCCTTTCTCAAGGGAACCCTTGTTTTCTCTCCGAACCTTTTTCTTTTTAATCAAAATGGGTCGAGCGCAATAAATATTTCTTTTTTCCAATGTTAGATGTGTTGCAACTTTATGCGTAGGCTGTGCATTTGTCTTGCTAGTTCATGTTCCTGTTACTTTTCTGAGCACCAACTCTTACTAGGAATCAAATTTGTAGCTTGGAAGATAACTGATATCTGTTACTTCCTATTGTGCTTTAGGCCCGTGAGAAGTTTTTATCTTTGAGGAAAGGTACAAAAAGTGATGTTGCTGCTGCTTTAGAACAGGTATGGTGCATGAATTTAGAAAAGCTCGTTCCTGTATTGTTTATTTCTGTGTTATAACTAAACATATTTTGACACTGACAGGAACTTCACACTTCGAGGTCTATGTTTGAGCAAGCTCGGTTCAACCTTGTACGTTTCTTTTGTTTGATCTTGATAACTAATTTCAAATCTATATAATATATATACCTACTGTCACATCCAAACTATTGTTGGAGTAACCATTTGTTTTATTTGGTTTATCTAATTTATGCTCAGGTAACTGCTCTTTCAAATGTTGAAGCTAAGAAAAGGTTTGAATTTTTGGAAGCAGTCAGCGGAACCATGGATGCACATCTTCGGTACTTCAAGCAGGTAAGTTTATTATGCTTCTTCAGATTGTATAACAGTCTGAAAAGGTTTGTGTCAAATCTGATTGTGACTGCTTTCAGGGTTACGAATTACTGCATCAAATGGAACCATATATCAATCAGGTTGGCTTAATTTAATTTTCCTATTCCTTAAGTAATAGATCCCTAAATATTTGCTCTTCATAGACAATATATGAGTCTTCACATGTTACTAAATGTCTTGAGAAGCCTGAGATAATTGCATTTAGACAACTATTTATACCTCAACTCTTTGTTCCCAGGTCTTGACCTATGCACAACAATCCAGAGAAAGATCAAATTATGAACAAGCAGCCCTTAATGAAAAGATGCAGGAGTATAAAAGACAGATTGATCGAGAGAGCAGGTGGGGTTCTAATGGTTCTAATGGATCACCAAATGGAGATGGCATACAAGCGATCGGCAGAAGCTCTCACAAAATGATAGACGCCGTAATGCAATCTGCTGCAAGGGGAAAGGTTGATCAATGTCTTTTACATATGAATGAGATATCTTCCAGAGAGTGCTATTAACCTTTCTTGGTGCTTTCAGGTGCAAACAATACGGCAAGGTTATCTCTCTAAACGATCTTCAAACCTGAGAGGAGACTGGAAAAGACGGTTTTTTGTTCTTGACAGCCGGGGAATGCTGTATTATTATCGAAAACAGTGTAGCAAACCATCTGTGAGTTTGTATTTATATTTATCTTTTATTTGTTAAACAAAAAAAAAGCAGAATAATGCCAATGGTATTGTCTTCTTTGCACAACTCTGACTTTGGTTGATTTCATGTTAAGGGGTCTGGGAGCCAGCTTTCTGGACAGAGAAATAGCTCGGAGCTTGGGTCTGGACTTCTTAGTAGATGGCTTTCTTCGAGTAGTCATGGTGGAGTACATGATGAGAAGTCTGTAGCCCGTCATACAGTGAACTTACTTACCTCAACAATTAAGGTCGACGCTGATCAATCTGATCTGAGGTTTTGCTTTAGGATCATTTCACCTACAAAAAATTACACGTTGCAGGTTTGTTTCAGAGTGTTTGTTGCTGCCTTAGACTTTAATGTTTGCCCAACTTTTAATGAGGTTCACTCAGGGTTTGGTTATGTTTGTCAATGCAGGCTGAAAGTGCACTTGATCAAATGGATTGGATAGAAAAGATCACTGGGGTTATTGCATCACTACTTAGTTCTCAGGTGCCTGAACAGGTAAATATTATTGTTTTTCTGTTGCTTGACCAGGCTCATATTAATTGTCAATGCAAGTATGGTGATTTTCCTTTGGCTGCATTTCAGCGTCTTGCTGGTAGTCCCATGGGAAGTGGTCACCATCGATCCGCGAGTGAAAGTAGCTCATATGAAAGTTCTGAATATGATCATCCTACTACTGATGAATTTGTATGTGAGAGGAGCTTTTTGGGGTACCATGAAAGGCCATCAAGAAGTTTTCAGCCGCAATTGTCCATTAGAAAGGGTGAGAAGCCCATTGATGCTCTGCGAAAGGTCTGTGGGAATGACAAATGTGCGGATTGTGGAGCTCCAGAGCCAGACTGGGCTTCTTTAAATCTGGGGGTTCTTGTCTGTATTGAATGTTCTGGTGTTCACCGTAATCTTGGTGTGCATATATCTAAGGTAACTAGCGAGAACTCTTCATTGTCTGCAATATATATGTAGGTTCTATTATAATTAGCTCATAGAAGGAAATATAGAAGTCCATCAGAATTTGAAGTGACGCTTAGCTTGTTGCCACAGGTTAGATCACTCACTCTTGACGTGAAAGTTTGGGAACCATCTGTTATAAGTTTGTTCCAAGCTCTTGGGAATACCTTCGCAAACACAGTCTGGGAGGAATTACTTCATTCAAGGAGCGCCTTCCATGTTGAACCAGGCTTAACAGGGTAAAATCTCCATATATGTTTTAAAATGTTTGCCTTCTTATCCAAAGTGATAATAACTCTAAGCACACCTAAACATAAGAAAATGACTCTACAAATATATGCAGGTCTGATAAATCCAGAGTAATGGTCACTGGAAAACCCAGCTATGCTGATATGATATCTATCAAGGAGAAGTATATACAAGCTAAGGTTTTTAAGCTTCTACCCTTTAAGTTTTTCTTGTCGAGGAAGTGCATGTTTCACAGTATGTTGTTCCTTCAAAAATTCATTGAACATTAAGAAAAATATTTTCTTTCTGGCATTATGCCATTATCTCTTTGCTCTGTCATAGACAATGTTCAGGAAAGCTCATGCAAACATTTTTTTTGTATTTCACAGTATGCTGAAAAGCTATTTGTTCGGAGATCGAGAGACTGTGATTTCCCACAGTCAGTTGCACAACAAATGTGGGATGCAGTGTGTGGCAATGACAAAAAAGCTGTTTACCGGCTTATTGTCAATGGTGAGGCGGATGTGAATTTTGTGTATGACCAATCATCTTCAAGCTCCTCGTTAACACTTTCCAGAGTAATACTAGTACCAGAAAGGCCAAAGCGTGAGGATGTTCTACTCAGATTAAGAAATGAGTTACTTGATAGAAACTTTGGTAGTTCTTCAAGTATTCCTCCCGAGGGAACTGGAGGTTCATCTCTGCTTCACTGTGCTTGTGAGAAGGCAGACATTGGGATGATAGAGCTTTTGCTGCAATATGGTGCAAATGTAAACACCGCAGATTCTAGTGGTCAAACGCCGCTGCACTGTTGTATTCTCCGAGGCAAAGTGGCAATAGCAAGATTACTACTCACTAGGTGAGTTGGTTCTTCTTTGAGACGTTTATCTAAAGTCTCCCAAACATTTTCTCTGCCTAAATTTGCAAAGGTTAATGTCTGAACAACAAATTGGGTTGATTTTTGCAGAGGAGCAGACCGGGAAGCTATGAATGGAGAAGGCAAAACTCCTCTTGACATCACTGCAGAGTCAAAATTTACTGATCCAGAAGTCCTCGCTCTCCTTTCAGATACAAACGGATACAATCTCAGACAGTGCTGATGAATATACATGGTTGCTTTCACAGTTTTAAGAGCCAATCAACACTAAAGAATGACCTCTAATGGTCTCAAGTAAGCTTAGCTTCCAATTAAGTTATGTATTGATGTTTTTTTGTGATGGATATAGGCTGGGAAATTATAGTGTATTGTGTTGTGTTGTGTGTATGTGGGACTATAGCATCCTAAATCTATCATGTCATGCGTTTGTAAGCAAGTTCCGGTTTTGTTAACCATAAATGATTCAATAGCTATTTAATTTGTGGTTTGATTTTGGTTTTGAATCTTTGTTCATATTAACATAGATACAAAGCTATTAAACTAAGATAATTACACCTAGTTTGAAAGTTGATTGTCAATTTTCACATCAGACTACAGTTTGGTCGTCTTATTCTCATTGTCGTATACAAAGTTTTGAGTCTTTTGATAAAGAATAGTGTTACATGAGATTACTTTGAATTAAGGCTAATTAAAATCCTAATTATCTTTTTCACCCAACAAAGATAATTTATAAAAATGTAGTTCAAATGAGAAAACAAGACCTTAGTACTTTGAATAAAAAGCAATCCGCATATAAAGCTTTTTTTAAAAATATAATATTTTTTTAGAAGGAAAAGTTACAAAAGCAATTATTCTTAGATGAACAAAGAGAATCACTTTTGTGTAGTAATCAATCTCACACGTTAAGACAAAGTGCACAAACTCTTCAGTATCTAACGGTGCATATCTGACTCAGCTTATTAAAATCAACGGATGAGATCTTGTTTCGCTTAACCTCTTCTTCCTTCAAGCACAGTACTCGATGTCTTTGCTTTCGGCCCACTCATGACAGCAACGAAAGCTGCCTTTCATCTGCCTACGTGGCGATAGGACCCATGCTTACCACGACCATCTGACATTATGGGTCCCACTCTAAGGCGGGAACCCAATTTTCCTTTTTTTCTTGTTTGGGTTTTGTTTTGGCTTGTAACGGAGGATTCAGTCATGCTTTTTGAGAGGAGAGAAGAAGAGAGTGACAGTCTCGTAGACACTATGTCTTGAAAAGTGAGTCTAGAGAGAGAGTGTGTTATGTGTGTTTGTGTCTGTTTGGTTACTGGATTAAAATGAGCTGAAACAGTTTTGGATAGTTTTGTCTGTTTTTTATTCATCTTTCAACCACCACAGATATAGTAAAAAAAACTGTGGAAACGAAGATTTAAAAAAAAAAAAAAAAAACTCATTGAAGTTTGTTTCTTTGCTTGTGTTATCACTCAGTTTTGAGGTTTATTTTGAGACATAAAATACAAAAGTTTTATACTTTTGTGTCCCACCCTTATCAAGAAAATTATGGGTTTTTATTTATTTTAAGCTTTTTTAATTTTGGATTTGGAGAAAAAGAGTGAGAATTTTAGATAAGAGAATCTATAAGCCAATTATTCTATTCATCTTCTTTGTGAAGATTTTAAGTTGAATTCCATTGTTTTTGTTCTCTATTGTCTTGGTGGTTTCTCATTGGTTTTCTCGAGAATCTATGTCGTTTTGGGAGAAGATGATATGAGAGCTTCACTGTAGCTTAAAAAAGTCTTAATACTTTTCATGGTTTTTTTTGTAAGCTTTGAACAGCTTCACCTCTCTGTGGCTTTCTCAGATTTGTTGTCTATTCTTGTTAAAAACTCAAATGCTTTTTTTCTTCAATGAGTGGCTTGTAGATGCAACAATGGAGCTAATAAGAAGACGAAGAAGTAGAAGATATGGATACTATAACACTATCTCTCTGCTTTTATTTATCTTCTTAGTCTTCTCTTCAAGAACAAGTACAAGTACAAGTTGTCGCCGAAGAACTGTGAAACACTTATCTACAAATTTATCATCATCTACACCGCTCGAATCAAGAATCACTTCCAAGGTCATCGTTATTAGCATCGTCTCTGGGATTTTAACTGGTTTGGTTTCAGCTTTGTTGTTAGCTTTCTTGGTTCGTTGCATTGTTAAATACATGAGACAGACACCAATTCTCAAAGGTCCTGTGGTATTTTCTCCTAAAATTACACCTAAATCTCTTCACGTAGCTCTTGTTAATGGTATCCAGTTACTTGGCTCAGACCCTAATGGTAAATACTATAAGATGGTACTTGATAACGGTCTAGTGGTTGCAGTCAAGAGACTAGGCTCACTTGAAGGAAGTGGCTCACCAGAGAGTAATAGTAGTAGTAAGTCAGTTAAGAGAAGGTTGCAGAAAGAACTTGAGCTTCTTGCTGGGTTAAGGCATAGGAACCTGATGAGTTTAAGAGCTTATGTTCGTGAATCCGATGAGTTCTCTCTTGTCTATGATTACATGCCTAATGGTAGTCTTGAGGATGTGATGAATAAGGTTAGAGCCAAAGAGGTAGAGCTTGGATGGGAGATTAGGCTTAGAGTTGCTGTTGGTATTGTGAAAGGGCTTCAGTATCTTCATTTCAGTTGTGAGACACAGTTTCTTCATTATAATCTAAAACCTACAAATGTGATGTTGGATTCTGAGTTTGAGCCTCGCCTTGCTGATTGCGGATTAGCTAAGATCATGCCTAGTTCACACACAGCTGTATCTTGCTACTCTGCTCCTGAGTCTTGTCAAAGTAACAGGTGCTTCAAGAATCAACATCATCACCTTTTGAGTTAACTTTTAATTCTTCTCTTTTACTAACACTGTTCAAATCATTGTGACAGATACACAGACAAAAGTGACATATTCAGCTTTGGGATGATACTAGGTGTTCTTTTAACTGGGAAAGACCCAACCCAACCTTTTTGTGAAGATGATGCAAGTGTAAGCAGCTTAGGACAGTGGCTGAAGCATCTGCAACAATCAGGGGAAGCACGCGAAGCAATAGATAAGAGTATTCTTGGAGAGGAAGTGGAGGAAGATGAGATGTTAATGGCTTTAAGAATAACCATTATCTGCCTTTCTGATTTCCCAGCAGACCGGCCTTCAAGTGATGAGCTTGTCCACATGCTCACACAACTGCACAGCTTTTAGCTTAGTGTTCTTGTATTATACTAATCTGTGAAACCAAATCCAAACATCTGCAGTTACATCAAATATATTATTTTTTGTGTTTCCTTCTGAGTTACTAGTTAAGCTTTGATCATGCAAATGGTCCCAAAAAAATAGGTTTTACTCTTACACCAAATCAAAGATAGCAAGCAGTTCCCTCGCCTAAACTTAAAGACAACAAGCTGTTTTTTCATGAACGTACATACTACAACTCTGAAGCAATACAGAGAAAAGTGCAGATCAAGCAATGAGCTTGTTGAGTCAGTTTTCTACTTGCATTTTCCTAACAGGTGCCCCGTTGCCAAGTCTAGGTTGTATCAATAACTCTGAGAGGTCACCGCTCTCGAAGAAGGATTCATGAAGAGCCGCAACACATCCTTCAGCTTCAGCATCATTTACTATAAAAGAAATGTTTACCTGCGAGAGTTCAAAAAGTAACAAAACTGTTAGGTGTGGACTGTGGACAGAGAGCGAGTTTTGTTATGGTGTTGTTACCTTGGATGCTCCTTGTGATATCATTTGGACATTGACACCTTTGGTATAAAGAACATGAAACGCCTGCTCAATGTTAAAACTAGTTCGTTAAGAAGTGCAGAAGAATCATATCTTTCTTTATAAGAACCTTGAAGTAATGTTATAGCAGAGAAGGCAGGATCTAACCCTCTCTAAAATAAGGGAGGAATGTTGAACATTCCCAATTAGAGAGATGATTGCTCTTCCTTTAAGCAGATTCACAACTGCAATTTTCTCCAGTTCTTCAACTACATGATCAAGCTCCTGTTATAAGGAAAATAAATAAATAAATAAATGCCTTTGAAATTATACATATATATGGATTGGAAATAAAGTGCTGAAAATTCTACAAGAACTTGCCTGTTGAATCAGTTCCCTGCTCCAAAGTTTTGAAGGGTCTAGTGTCAGAGATATACTTACTTCACTAGTGGCAACAACATCTACAGAAATGCCAAGTTCCTCAAATATCGAAAATACCTGGCCAAAAGAATGAGGCACGCAGGCTATGTTGATTATTAACAGTGTCTAAATCATTATAGGCTGCAATTCAGACCATGCACCACGAAAAGTGTTCGAAGGAATGAACTTTTGAAACTTAAGCTACATAGTACGCTGAAAATGTATATGCTTACCTTTGCAAGAAAGCCAACCTGACCAAGCATTCGGGTACTTGCTATATCCAGCATGGTCACATTGCGTTTCAGAACAATGCTTGTTAAAATTGACTGTAAGCATAAATTTTGGTTTTCTATGAAGATCCTCACATAAGCTGTGCATAAAAAGAATAAAAAAATTAAGAGACTATGTACCTTGGTCATGTCTCTTGTTTTAGTGATGATAGTTCCAGGTGCTTTAGGGTTATATGAATTTTTAACCCTAACAGGAATCTCACCCTCTCTAGCTGGTCTCATTGACTGTGGGTGCAAAACCTGCAACAACAATTTTATATCTTTACTCAACAACTCAAGCATTGCCATTGTAACAAAATTTCTAATAATGTTAACATCTGCTTTTTGAGTATCATTATTGCATAAAAGTAGAGTGGGACCTGTGAACCAAAATAAGCTAGCTCGGCTGCTTCGTCGAATGTAAGAAATGGTACTGGTCTAGCTCGTTTATAAATAGTAGGGTCACATGTTAGAACACCATCCACATCTTTCCACACCTACTCAATGAAAAAAACAAACTGAAAAAAGATGTACGACGGCTACATTTAAAAAGAAAACATTCAGCTATGAGACTGCAAAGAAACCTGAATCTCTTGCAAACCCAATGCTTTGCCAATTGTGGTTGCCGTCAAATCACTGCCTCCCCTACCTAAGGTAGTAACCGCACCAGTTTTCCAACCCTATCATTGAATCATAAAAATTAGGCAAGCTAAGAAAACTTGAATGAAAAATATTGGTTATCTGTAGTTTGTAAACTGTTTACCTTCCCAAGGAAACCGGTTACAATAGGAATAGCAGGATCATGCATCCAATCTTCATATAATCTCTTGGCAACAGCCGGATAAGTTGCTTCCAAGATATCCCCATTTGTGAAATCATCTGTTGTAATGAAACCGATTTCAAATGCATCATACTGCAATGTAATCATCAATAGATATACTTAGCTTTGTTTGCGGAGGAAAAGTGAACATCTAGAGATTATGTTAACTAGAGTCACCAAAATGCATAATTATGCACAAGTAGCTAAAACCAAGGCAAGTTTAGCTTGCAAAAGAGAAAGTACACCAATATATGTTTCTTGACAACCGAAACCAAACTAATACAAAAGTTTTGACCAATTCAGAGATTGAAAACTTCTAGTCTAATCTAGCAACAAATCAATTATACTAATTAGTCAACCAAATGGAAATACTAAAGTATATATATTAAAAGAAAATTAGATTACTACTAAAATACGATGATAGACATACTTGGCGTGCTTTGACACCGAGTTTATTAAGATAAGCTGCAAAAATCCTTGTAGACAAACATTCTCCAAAAGAGACTAAGTAGTCTCTCGTTCGAAGTGTCAATTCCTTCATCATGGCAATGCCTTTAAGGAGTTGCTCCAGTTCTTCCAAAAAGGCTACAAAATGCATCAAAAATTGTTTAAAAAACAGCAATGCATGCAAACTATTGAATTCTACCAAACTCAACCAAAACAAACACTTATGTTGGAAAGTCTACAAGGCACACGAGCAAACTAAACTAAACTCAACTTACTCGAAATAACAGAGGGATCGATGTTGAGCTCTTTCACTGTCCTGAAACAACAAACAAACAAAAAAACATATTCTTGATCAAAACCAACAACAAGCAAGAAAAGGATACTCAAGGTACAAAGTCAATCTAATTTTCAAGAAACTAAAACCTGAGATGCAATTCCTTAATAATGCTCAACTCCTCAATCTCAGATGCATTTGAAACACCACAGCTCACAGCCTTCTCTCCCGCCTTTACTAGCAAAAAAGATAATAAATTTAATCTCATATATTCAAAACTTCAAACATCAAACAGAAAAAGGAAGCTCATTTCAGCATTACAAGCAAGAGATTATTAGTAGTTTTCCCCATTGCAGAGAGAACAATGACAGGAGTTTCTTCTGGAAAAGTCAAAATCAAATCAGCCACTTCTCTCATTCTCTCCGCAGACGCTACAGAAGATCCACCAAACTTCATCACGCAAGTGAATCTCTTTTCTTCTACCTCACTTATCACGTCTATCTTCTTCTCATCTAATACAGCTCGTATAGTGCTTTTGCAGCTTGAACCTGAAACCATCCTAATAGAAGAGCCATCTCCAATAGGTAACAAGAACTTCCTTGAGCCCTTCAGCGTAGAGAAATCAACACGATTCGGGGAAATCGGTAGCGTCGGCGAGTTGCGGTGGCGGCTTTGTGGCAATCTAGTGAAAGGTGCATTGCTATAACAACACCGTACCCTAGTAGCCGCCATTGGAGATGAAGAAGAAGAAAGCTGAGAATATTATTTATTGATTGTCAAATCAATGATACGCTAGAGATAGAAACTTTGAAGTTTGAACCCTCTCCCTCAGTTTTTTGTAGCAAAACGCTGTCGTTTTTTACCAAACCCTTTGATTAGATTGGACCCATTGGTTGTTGTTGCAACAACTCTCAAGCCTGTAATAAAAAAAAATCGTGCGTTTACTTCTCTTTCACTTGTTTCTTCTCAAAAAAGCTTAAAACTTTTTGGTTGAAATTTTTCCGTCAACAATGACGACGACTCTCACTTTACAGTCATCGTATAGAATTCCGATTGCAAATAAGGCGAATTTTGATTCAATTCCGTCGTGGGTTTCTCTGAAATCGAGCACTGCTTCTTCTGTTAAAATCTTACATAAGCAAGGACAAGTTGAGAATCTTCATTTGGTTTCTTTGTCGAAAAATAGGAAGCTCAACGAAGCATTTGAGTTTATCCAAGAAATAGATAAGGCTGGTGTCTCCATTACTTCTTATTCTTACCAATGTCTATTTGAAGCTTGCAGAGAATTGAGGTCTTTATCTCATGGAAGACTCTTGCACGATCGCATGCGTATGGGTATCGAGAATCCTTCTGTAGTTCTTCAGAACTATGTGCTGCAGATGTACTGTGAATGCGGGAGCTTGGAAGATGCAGATAAACTGTTCGATGAAATGCCTGAGTTAAACGCAGTGTCGAGAACAACATTGATATCTGCTTACGTTGAACAAGGTGTTTTGGATAAAGCTATTGGTTTGTTTTCAGGAATGCTAGAGTCAGGCGACAAGCCTAGTTCTTCCATGTATACTACTCTCTTGAAATCTTTGGTGAATCCTAGTGCTTTAAATATTGGTAGACAGATTCATGCTCATGTTATACGTGCTGGGTTGTGTAGCAACGCATCTATAGAGACTGGGATCTTGAACATGTATGTGAAATGTGGTTGGTTAGTGGGTGCTAAGAGAGTGTTCGATCAGATGGAAGTGAAGAAACCAGTGGCTTGGACGGGATTGATGGTAGGTTATACTCAAGCTGGAAGAGCGAGAGATGCTTTAAAACTATTTGTGGATTTGTTAACTGAAGGTGTCGAATGGGACAGTTTTGTGTTTTCAGTTGTTCTTAAAGCATGTGCTTGTCTTGAAGAGATTAATCTTGGCAAGCAAATTCATGCCTGTGTCGCTAAGCTTGGATTAGAATCTGAAGTCTCAGTTGGAACTCCACTTGTTGATTTTTACATCAAATGTTCCAGCTTTGAGTCTGCTTGTCGTACATTCCGAGAAATCAGTGAACCAAATGATGTTTCCTGGAGCGCAATCATTTCCGGATACTGCCAAATGAGTCAATTTGAGGAGGCTGTAAAGACCTTCAAGTCTTTGAGAAGCAAAAATGCTGCGGTTCTAAATTCTTTTACATATACTAGCATATTCCAAGCATGTTCGGTACTCGCTGATTGCAACATTGGTGGCCAAGTCCATGCAGATGCTATAAAAAGAAGTCTGATTGGATTTCAGTATGGAGAAAGTGCTCTTATTACGATGTATTCAAAATGTGGATGCTTAGATGATGCTTGTGAAGTCTTTGAGTCAATGGACAACCCTGATATTATAGCTTGGACAGCTTTTATATCTGGCCATGCCTACTATGGAAATGCCTCTGAAGCTCTGAGATTGTTTGAGAAAATGGTGAGTTGTGGCATGAAGCCAAACTCAATTACATTTATTGCGGTTTTAACTGCCTGCAGCCACGCAGGCCTTGTTGAACAGGGCAAGCATTACTTGGACACGATGCTTCGAAAATATAACGTGGCTCCGACTATTGACCATTATGATTGTATGATCGACATTTATGCCCGTGCAGGACTATTAGACGAAGCTCTGAAATTTATGAAGAATATGCCTTTTAACGCGGATGCAATGAGCTGGAAATGCTTTCTAAGTGGCTGCTGGACTCATAAGAATCTTGAACTTGGTGAGATTGCTGGTGAGGAACTTCGCCAACTCGATCCAGAAGATACAGCTGGATATGTGCTACCATTTAATCTGTATACTTGGGCTGGAAAATGGGAAGAAGCTGCTGAAATGATGAAACTAATGAATCAGAGGACTTTAAAGAAGGAACTGAGCTGTAGCTGGATCCAAGAAAAGGGTAAGATTCATCGGTTTATAGTGGGTGATAAACACCATCCGCAAACCCAGGAGATCTATGAGAAGCTTAAAGAGTTTGATGGTTTTATGGAAGGTGATGTGTTTCAGTGTAGTATGACAGAGAGAAGAGAACAGCTTCTTGATCATAGTGAGAGACTTGCTATTGCTTTTGGGCTGATATCAGTGAATGGCAATTCCGGTGTACCCATTAAGGTGTTCAAGAATCTTCGGGCATGCCCAGATTGTCATGAATTTGCAAAGCATGTATCTTTGGTTACAGGACGTGAAATCGTCATCCGAGATTCCAGAAGGTTTCACCATTTCAAAGAGGGAAAGTGTTCCTGCAACGATTACTGGTGACTGGTGATCTTTAGTGTCTGTGGTAGATATTTTATATTGGATACTAACCCAACAAGGATCTCTGCCAAATGACAGTAAGAGTGTCCCAACGTGGATATATTATATGTCAAAAGCAGTGGGAGTTATACAATACTTCAGTTTGCAAAACTGGATTAACATTTTCTTGACTGCAAAATACTCAACCTTGCATGAAGAAAGCGTGTACGATATACAATACTGTTAAAGCTGTGGTAACATGACTGTTTTGAGATCCTGAGGTCACCAAAGTCACTACTTACTGGCTGGACCTGGAGGCTTCCCACAATCTACGTTCTATCCGCAGCTTTCTTAGCTCTGTTAGCCCTTGCTCAACTGAGAATTAGAACTAACCAATTTAGTATGGGTACTCCTCTTTTGACGAAAAGGAATTTGGTATGTTAGATTTTGTACCTTCAATGGCGTCATGTGAAGATGGAGAGTGTGCACTCCTGCTGATCCAGAATCGAAGACGTTCTCTCGCGATGTCCACTTCTATGCCAAGAGATAGGGCTCTTCTCCAGAAGTACGTGAGCCAAGCCTGTCAAAAGTTCCAAAGGATTCATAACACAGAGATTAGAGAAAGGCCAACATTGAGCTGAGGAAAACATCTACAACCGATCCAAAAGATACATAGAAGTACAGATAATGATACAAAAAGAACTTTGTTGAAGTTCTTCAGATACATAGGATTAAATGAAGGAAATGAGAGAGCGAGAAAGAGTCTATGGTTTTGTACCTCCTTGAAGAGAACATCTTCAGACTCTTCTGGACTCAGTTCTACAAAGGACAACAGGCAGAGGTCAGAATTATCCTCAAGAACTATTTGCACTCTTTGTTGAAGTAGTATATGATATGTCAACATAGAATGCTGACATCCAATTTATCAAGAGTTTGTCATTGTAACTTTGTTGATTATACTTTACTCCATATGTTGAATTTCATAACACCAATATGTTGACTTAGAAAATCACTGATATTAGCTAAATAAACTTACCAAGTGTCTCCATAAACTTAGGACCACCTGGTGATTTTAACTCTGAAATCAAGCAACCAGAAAAAAAAGCATCAATTGCATATCAAAGAAACATAGACATGTTAAGATGCAACATGAAAATAAACCATGTACACTATTACTAGCCTGGCAGAAGAAGTCGCCCTTTTAGATAATGCAATGAGCAACATAAAAAATTGACAATAACATGATCAAGAAGAGCTTCTACAGAAACTCACCAGTATCAGATTGTCGAGCAGTATTGAACAACCTTAGCTGGGATAAAGTACTAGTAATGGCAACTTCAACCTTTAAAATAACAAGTATAATCCGTAAAGAGGGGAGCATGAACCAAATGAAAGAAGATGAGAATAAACCTTTAAAGAAGTTAGCTCCTTTAGACCCATTTCCACAGAGAGCATACTTTCAATATTTCCCTCTCCTGTTAGATCATTTATATCTTGAACGAGCTGGCTCCTCTTCTCGTTCTCCTCAGAATCTGATCAGATGTTTCCATAGCCAACAGATAAATAAACAGTAATGAGAGGTGACAGTCAAAACTATAGAATGTTACCACCACAGATATCTTAGAAACATGACTGAGTGATTGCTTGCCTTTTTCCCAAGTTTCTTCCTTAGCCTTCTGGCCAGCTGATAGCACAATTTCAAAAGGAAGAGGTGCCAGGGATGACCAGTATTCATACTTAGATGTAGCAATATCCGTACATATGCCTGAAATGCAAAAAATGTATAGATGTCATGAAGCAAAGATAAATGATGGCATAAGAGTTCTAGGTCATTAAGAAGATACGTTTGTTACTCCTTACCGTATCTGGCAGCTAAGCCCCAGTACCGAGCTAGCCAGCACCGCTTAAGAACAACTTCCTCCTGAAAATTATACAAGGGTGTGTTACTTAAACCCTACCATTAGCTTATGTGTAGACTAAGCAAAAACATGAACACAAACCATCTCTTTTTGTGTCAATATCATTCTATTAGTCATTGTCCGTAGAGCATTAACTTCAGATTCTGCTCCTTGAAGTTGTGCTACGATAGCAACGGTCTCGAATTTTGCATTCTGAATCAAAGTGAAACATAGAAAATATAAGATTTCTACAGCACCTCAAAGTGAATGTGACACATGGACAGAAAAATAGGGCCTACCTCTACTTGAGACCGAAGAGCAGAAGTCTCTTTATCAGTTCCTTGTCTATTCTGCCTTGCATCTTTAAGGGCTGCCTGTCATATAGTAAGTATTGGTGAATCTAAAAACCAGAACAACATCTCCATAATTACCAAGTAATAGTAAGTCTTGAGGTGCCTCAGAATATGGAATACCTCTCTTTGACTCAAAGCAGCTTCTTTTCTGCAACATGGAACAAAGCACATTCATGTAAGCATTATAATCCTTCCGGAAAAGGCAATAAATTGTATCGACAATGACTACCTGCTCAGAAGTTTAGCTTCCAAGGATACACCTTCTCCCAAAGAAGTCACCTGAAGTTTGTCTCAAAGGTGAGAATAGAATTAAAGAAACAAAATATATTTATGCAAACAAGCAAGTTTGTCACTGCTTTGAAATTACCTGTTTTTCAAGCTCTCTTACCCTGGCTTCTGCTTCCTTGCATCTCTCATCCTCAAGCCTAAGCTGTTAATAAGCTCAAATATACAATTAACTGTACCCTGAGGACAAATGGAAACCAAAAAAAGGAGAAGACTTTATACCTTTTCAAGAATACTCTCATTTTCCTCTTGTAGCATATCAAGCTGTAAATGTAAAGCAACTGTCAGTTTCCATCCATAAAACTTCAACACACAAGAAAAGAGAAAACTAAAGAAATTATCATACTTCATCACGAAGTGCGGATGCTTCATGCTGATCTTTTGAATCTTTTGCATTAAGATGACCAATATCAGGTAGAACCCTGCAACGACAAACAAAATTCAAAGCCATGGATAAACACAAACAAAACTCATCAAAACACAGTAAACACTGAGAAGATATTTTGTAAAGTCTACTCACCTCTTCTCAGTCTTAGGAGTGACAACAACTGGTATTGGTAATGGTAATGGATTTGTAGTTTGATTCCTTTGAGACAACTTACTCGGAGGAACAGGTGGTTGTGATGCACGAACAGATGCAGCAGGAGAGTTCCAAGATAACTGATAGTTTTCATAATCACCAACAACAAAGTTTCCTATTAGAAACATCCATAACATAGTTTCCTTTACTACTACTAATACTACTACATTCCTAATTTCTCAATCAAAATCCCACATTTCCAGAATTAGAAAATATAAGCCAATTTTTTAAAATCTCAAATAAACTGAATCAGCAAATTGATTTACCACAGGAGAGGAAGATCTGGCGATCTTAGGAGGAGGAACAACAAGAGAAGCAACAGGTTTAGGTTTAACAACAGTGGAAGAAGCATTTCTGGTGAATGAAGGAGGAGGAGCACCATATCGGAAACCTAAATCATCACCACCGACTTCATCATCATCATCGTCATCGTCGTCATTAGTGGTTTGTGAAGCCATGACTTTAGCAAGTCTCTGAGCAGCTGCTTTAGCTGCAACGTTTTGTGCTCGCTTAACATTTGAAATAGCAGTAACGGAAGAAGATCTAGCGTGGTGATGACGCGCCGGAGAAGATGGAGCTACAGCATTGGTGGTAGCTGACTCGCCATTCCATTGACGGAAGTAGCTAGGGCTTTCAGTACGTGCTCGTTCCATAGAGAGCACCAAATGTAACGATGCTGAGAGATGGTTCAGATCAGACCTCTAGATCTTCTTGGTGATGGTTGAGTTAATGGAGTCAGACAAAAGACTTCTTTGTTTGTTTCACATTTAAAAAATATATATAAAAAGAACAAAAAACAAGAACATAGAATTAATTGAGTACACTTTAGTTACTTTACTTACCAAAACAATAGTATAGAAAACTTTAATCTTTTTACAATTTGACCCCAATATTTTCAAAATAACACAATTTGACCTCAAAGTGGAATCAGTTTGAGCATTTCTCTCTTTTCTGGTCAAAAGTTACAATTACAGCTGAGTTCTTGTAAAACCAACTAAAGATTTTCACTTTAGTGGGCTAATTTTTATAAGAAGTTCCAGCTATGGGCCTTTCCGGCCTTTGTGACAAACTCTTTATAGCTAAAATCTAGCAATTAGAAAATGAAAGATCTAATCCAGTTTGACATTTAGTTGTTGATTCTTGTTAAGTCCTAAAACATCCAATATTTAAGAACATATTAACTATGTCAAAAGAAAATGTACATTAACATTTGATATAAACCTAGCAATAGTATTGTAGTAACAATAAGAGCATAAAAATAATGTATATAAATATTTAATACATAGTTCATTACATGCCCAGAAGACACAACAATAAAAAACATCAATCGGGGCATGCAGACTCCTACCAAATTAGACAACTCTTTCGTTCTTCATCATTCCACAAATCGTACCCAAAAAAAAATTGCCTTAAAATAAAATAAATAAATTGAAACCAGCCACCAAAAAAACAATTGGAGAAGTTGGGCTTTGAGTTAAAAACAAGAAAGAAATGGTGGGCAGTTATATTTTATTGATAATATTGTGTTAGTAAATAAATAGAAATATAAAACCCTAAGAAAGAGTCCTACCATAATGAAGGACCATGAGATGATCAGAGGTTGATGAGTTTTGAAGCAAAGTTAAGTTTTGTGAAATTAAAGAATTGTCTCTGCTTCCTCTCCAGATTGTATCTCTTACATGTTGTAGTGTCAACACTGGCTCCAGTTCTTGTCCTCTGCATCTTATTTCTACCTGTTTTTTTGTTTTTTTTAAGTTTACAACAAAAAAATAACACTATTAGTTTTATGAATAGTTAGTATTATTAATTACTAACTGATTTATTATGCACACGTATAAAAACATCAAGAGGAGTTTATTGGTAATATGATTTTTAAAGAATTAAAAAAAATTTAATGTAGTGTTATTTAATTGTGAGTTACTAAAATTCTATTAAAAGTATGTGTTATTGATTTGTATAGTTTTAAAATTTTATTACAATTATTTAAAATTATGTGTTATTGATTGATGATTTTTAAAGAATAAAAAAAAATCATGTATTATTTAAATAAAATAAATTTAATAGATTTTTTATTCTTAA
Source organism: Leavenworthia alabamica (assembly GCA_000411055.1). Lineage (NCBI taxonomy): Eukaryota > Viridiplantae > Streptophyta > Magnoliopsida > Brassicales > Brassicaceae > Leavenworthia > Leavenworthia alabamica. Next base: position 90,133 of record KE158979.1, on the reverse strand, counting down.
GTTTAAATTTTAGTGTTATTGATAAAATCTTATCTATAAAAATAATATTTTAAAAGAGTATGTACAAACTTTTATATAAACTTAAAAAATCTTTATAAATTTTTTAAATTCTACCCTCACTTTACATTAATATTTTTTAAATAAACCCCAAGACTATATAATTAAAAGGTTTTTTTCTAGGTATATTAATATTGGATGTTGGTGTGATTAAATTTAGGTTTAATGAGATCATTTATTCGTAAGGGTGACGAAGAGGGCATGATGGAAAAAGCCACGTGTCAAGGTGGCTACGCAATGCTGTAATTATGTCAAATCTACTTTACTTGTAAGAGATTCCTAATTTTCTAAACACGATCGCTTTTAAAAGAACCAGCAACACCAACAACGACACCACTACTTATTTTATAATAAGTTATAAAAGAAAACAATGCAATTACATATTCACATAATAATCTATTTGAATGGTACCCACGATGTCCAAATCTTAAATCATTTCGTGTTCCACTCTTTAATTTTCTTTTACACTTAATGTATTTTATTTTCCAAATGGAATTTTATGTTATGTAGTAATGGTAGAGTATTCAACTCGTGGTGAATATGTATGTGCCCTATTTCAGATATAAGGTTAGGTAATGAAAGATACAAGTCGGGTACAAAATTATAGTCCAAAATGCATTTGAAAAGAAATGGATTGGACAATTATATTATAGGATAGGGTATAACAAATAAATATGTAAAATTACTGTATGAAATTATATTAGGTCGGGTTAAAAATTGGATTCCTTAAAACTTTGTATGAATTTTGGTAAATAATTTAAAAATATTTACATAATTTTTTTGTATTATAAAAAAAATTATAATCACAAAAATATGTAAACCTATATATATTTACCCCTTAGCTAAATTATCAGATTATTTACCCCTCACATTATTAAAAAAAAATTATAATCAAAAAAATTATGTAAACATATATCTTTACCCCTTAGCTAAATTATCAAATTATTTACCCCTCACACTTATATTTATATACTAGAATTATGTTTCTACCGGGTAAACTAAATGTTATTTTATATATTATGTATTAAAATAATATTAAAAATATTAATTTGTAATAGTTATTAAAAAAATTTGTTTTTAAATATTAATTTACATACGAAGCTGAAATTTATATATAAAATAGTTTTATAGATATAAGAAAAAATAGAGAAAGATATAAAAAAATTTTAGAAGTTACGATTATTATTTTTTAAATNCCGGAAAACTATAAATACCGTCGACATTCAAGGTATAATAAATAATTTGTTCGCAAGAACGAATGTTGATGTAGTAGTTGCCGAAGATTCTTGATAACATATTTAGCAGGGGTCTATCTGCCCATTTAATAATTTTTATTTTATATATATTGATATTTTATATTTTCTTTTTGTATTTTATAATAAAATATTTAAATTTACATTTTAAAATGAAAAACAATAAAAGGATAATATTTTAAAAATATAGATCTAAACATAGCTAAATTATTATTAATTTTTTTTCTTTTGCTGTATTGATTTTTTTTTTCAAATTGATTTCTGACATTCTTACATTCAATAATAATTTAAAACATTAAATTTTAACAAATGTTTCAAGAATTTCAAAACTAAAAATAAAGTATCTTTAAAACTTCTCTTAAATATAAAAAATTTCAAAGTTAAAGTTGATCAAATCGTTTTTATATCAATCACGTCAGAAGAAAGATTGATTGGCTTGACAATCTTGTCAACTGAAAACAAATATATAATTAAAAAACTCGGCTATTTTTAAGTAATATTTTTTTTTCAAAATTATTTTTTGGATAATTTATATTTTTTACATATATAAAACTATGTTATTACTTTTACCTAGGTTAGGGACTTAGGGTCCCCATTTTTTTCGTTTATAACCTCTGATACGACTCTTATATTTAGCTGATTTGATAACATATTTTGCTGAAAATCATGTATTGAATTATTGATTTGTAGGTTTTTATTTTTTATTTATCTTATCATTTTTTATTTGTAGAATTATTATGAAAAAGCACTCATGTTCATGAGAGTGTTAATTTTTGCATTTTTTTATATGATTTTCAAGCAATATTTACTTAGTTTTTATTGTTCAACCTAATAATAAAAAATAACTTGGCTTTGTTCAAGGTTAAATATTTACATCATAATAACGTTGTGTTTTCTAATAAGTGTTTATTATAAAATTAAATTAAATTTTTTTATAAAATATATAAAATGATAATGTAATAAATATTGTAGAAAAAAAATTAATGACAATAAATGCGATTGGTGAATGGTGACCAATTGTTTTGTAGTATTTTCTTTAAATATTATTTTTGGATTTGTGTGATAATTACTTATAATATTAAATTTCGTTTTTATCATTAAACCAAACAGATTCTTAGTACCAGTAGTTATAGCTATCCGAAACTATTGTATCTATGTCATATTTCAATACTTCGGGTCTATAAAAAAGTTTGAATTCTAATTTTTTTTTTTTCAAAAAAACAAATCTTAGATTGTGACCAAGTAACACCGGATAAATTAAATAATTAGTTGTATATTATTGAAAATATAAAAAAAATTGTGAATAAGTGAAACAATTTTTATGAATTAAATTATTAAAAATTTTAAATTATATAATTTATATTTAAAATTAAAAAAATTGTAAGAATAACAAGTAGAAAAAATTTATTATGATTTAGTAAATATAGATTTACTCGTACTATAGTTACTTATCTTAAGACAAAAAAAAACTACTTTCCAATAAGAAAAGGTAGTGTGGAGAAATATAACAAGAAACTGTGTCAAAAAAAAAAAGATTAAAGATATTAAAAATAAAAAGTTTATTTATAAACGGAGGAAAACTCAATGGAGACACTACCCCATGAAAACTTAACCATCATCTCATGCACGTCTTCTCTTTACGTTTTGCGACCCAAAAAGCATTTTAACTTGCACATTTTTTTCTTAGTGGGAATATATACTTATTTCATTATAATGTATACTATTAAATATGTTTATATTGACTATCTTATAAACATACCAAATAAAAAAAACTGTCTACGGTTGCTATACATTATCCTTATTCTTTGGTTAGCATTATAAATTAATTAGCATATAGAAAAGTGATGTTCTGTCTCATATATCAACATCTTATAATATTTATATTTTATTATTAAAGGACCCACATATATATATTAAATTAATGTAAAATGGAATATAAAATAGGGACCATAGAAGTCGTAGTCGGATATATATATATATATTAAAATGGTTTTGCATGCATCGCATCACTAACTTAAAAGAATATAATGTTCATGGCTTCCTTATCTATCCTTTATTTCTATTTTGTTCCTTTTTAAAAATGTATTTTTTTTCTTTAAGCAAATGGCAATGATTCTGTTGTTGAATGCGACTTCATGCATTGCTTTTTCTCAACGTAAAATACATAATTTATTCACTACATAATATTTCAAATATGCCTATAATATTTATATGTATATAAAGTTGCGTTTCAGCTTATTACGTTTAAAAAATTTACTAGCATAGTAAACAAAATGGCGTCATAAAAACAATGGTTTCTACTGTAACAGTCAAATTTGGAAAAATGTTATGCATCTAATCATGATACTTATTATATTTCATTTGCATCCGTAATTGTTATAGTTAATTTGGCTCTGCTCATACCGTCTTGTTAAAGACTTAGGTTTGTGAATTCGTTGCATTAATTAGAATACATACACTAAAATGCACATGTAAAAATTTTATAATACTTCATATACTTTATAATCACTAATATACATATTTCTCTAATATTGTTTTTTCTTTAAGTCAAGCTATGGTCAGTTTTTGACCCATGATGTGACTTATTATATGTGACTTCATGCCACATGTGAGTGATGTGAATAAAACATTAAAAATATGTGGTTTTCAAAATCATTCGATATGTGACGATATATATGCGTGGCAAATGGTAAATTTTGCAAATTATTTTCCAAGGAAAAAGATTTCCGACAATCATGGACTAAACATCCTCTAAAAAGTCTAAATTTCCAGATAAAACTTGTCGGATCAAAATTTCTAATGCCAATAAATTGTTGAAGAAATACAGTGAATAATAAGTTAACTAAAGATACAATGTATGACTCGAAAGAAAAGGAAAACATCAAAATTTTAGAAAGATATATGTGGATGGATGATATGGAAATAATTAAGAAAGTGAAGCCACTTAAAGAGGATATGACTATGATTGATGGGAGAAAGGCTTTTCAAGCACCAAAATCAATAGGGGTTTGTGAAGGAAAGGGTCCTACACCAGACACTAA
>KE158979.1:66239-85661 GCA_000411055.1 Leavenworthia alabamica | reverse complement strand
GAAAGAGACTTGTGTTTTTTTTTTTTTTGTAAAGAAGAGATTGTAATTGTTGTGTTGATGAGCCATTTCTAACATAAGCATGACGGTTTCGCTAAGACTAGGTTATTGTTGCTTCTTATTTGTATGTGCATGGAATAAATATAAAATAAAATAAATGCTTTTCAGGGTTTTTTATATCAGTATAATAGCTAAGAATAATGTAAATATCGTATATATACAAAATTCATATGAGGATATTAAAGAAAATCTAATCAAAATTTTAACAAACAGAAAAAGAATCACAAGGCTCATTACGGAAATAAATCAGAAATATTTTTGAATACCTAAAAAATTAATAGTGCTGGGACTGTAATATTTTTTTAACTATATAAATATTAGTTGGTCCAAAAAAGAATTCTGATTTTATAATTATTATTTATTAAATACTAATTTATAAAAATAGCTTTGATGTATCACATTTTTAAATTTAAATTATTATTCGAAACAAGATAAAACTATTTTTATTTTGTTAAATAGAGTAAAAAAAAATCCCAACTACGTTTTAGATTACCAACAAAGGGAACATTGTTTAGAGTGACTAATCGTGATTTAAAAAAAAAAAAAAACAAAACTTGTTATAATTTGATGCAGAGTAATAAAAGAGAAAACGAGTTGACAAAATCATGGGGCGCAAAAAGAAATTTGAATTTATGAATACTTTAAGCTTTTAATACCTTTTGTTTTTTTCTTATGTCTAAAAAGTCAAAGGAAACTTAAAAAGAGATATAAAGACAAAAACGAGAGAACAATGCCTCCACGAAGTCAGATTATGGCACCCTAATCATTACATTCATTCTTATTTATTATTCACTCTTCATATCTATGCCCTACCTAAATCTATCATACACACACATTTACATCATTATAAAATGTAAATATACGTTTTATAAAAATACTTTTTAAAACGTATATATATAGTTTCACACACAAACATATTATATATATTTATATATATGGAGAGCATAATTGGAACATTAATTAATGATTATCTATATAAAAGAATAGCCCATGATGACCTTGTGGACGTAGCCCTATTTTTGATAACAGAATTAATATTAATATAACCTTTTAAAAGGTTTAAAATATTTTAATCATCAACCCTCTAGAAATTTTAAATATTAGTATTTAGATATATTTATACCCACAATGATATGCTATTTAATGATCAAATTACAATTTATATGTCAAGATATATATATACCCACATAAAATTATATACTTATTGTATCAATCTCATCTGTCATACACTCATACTTCATGGCATCATGACATGGCTTAATGCAACAAAACTTATAAATTTTAATTAAGTAAATTTTTAATATTATCTCAATTAAATTTGTCTTATCCTCCATTTAAGATTTTGTTCTTATTTTATGTAGATGAGCATTTAAACAGGTACGTATTCCTAAGTATTTTTATAGTATGCGTTATATACATATATGCATGGATAAAAGCAAACAAACAATTTCTTCAACGAAAACAAAAAGCAAGAAGTTAGATTTTAAATTATGTATTTGAAAGTCTCATGCAATTTCGTACCACGTCCAAAATATTCATTTATGTGACTTTCAGATATGTCAAAAATATTAATGGAAAAAATCAATAAAAATATATTAATAGAAAAAATGATATTAAATGAAAAAAAATAAGAAAGGGTTCACGTAAGTATTCAAATCCATATTTCATCAGTATCGTAATTAATTATCTTTTATGGTAAATGGATTGGTAATCATCGTTTGGTAATTATCAAAAGCAAAAACATTAATTACGTTCCGTGCACATTTATAATTACTGAAATATTGAATCTCGAACGCAAATAAAATTTGTAATTATTAATTTAGGGATCATAAAAGTTATAGGGATTACAGAAATGCTCAAATATCAATGATTAAAACTCGCACGAGAAGCATCGTACGTAATTTTAGGGATTGAATTCTTCTATTTCTTTCATCAAAAAAGAAATAGAAATAACACTTTTCATTTCATGAATTCAACTCGTAAGAATTTAAATAAGTCAGCATGCATATGATAATATGAAGTTACTTTATTGTATTCATCATTTGAGATAATAACTAGTTCTAGAAGAAGCGTGCGATATAGCTATAGTAACAATTGTGTGTATATATATATATATGTATTATACTTTATACTATATATGGCATGTACATATGTGACGTGTCTATATATTTACAATCAACATAATGATGTGGTATAACGTCAAAATCAGTATCTCTCCAAACTAGTTGAGCTAATATTTATTTTGGTGTGGTAATGAAATTTATAATTATATAAAATGAATTCTTATTTTGGTTTACAATCACATGAACAAGATAACAACTATATTATATATTCACAAAGACAAATATTTGCATTTAAAGAACTCGGATTCTAAAAATCATTGTGTAGGTAGATTACCATATATTTATATAATTTATATAATATGCATAAATAAATTAATTAAAATGGTGCACTCAACTCTACAAGACACTAATTAATGGCTTGACCGTTAATTAAGTACTCTTAAACTATAAAAAAGAAGCAAATAAGACAAAAAATGAAAATCAATTTATGGATAATATAAGCATATAAAAACAAAGAAAGAACAAAACGGCTTATACCTTGCAACGACATCAACTTGTGACCTAATTAATTAACATGAAGACACTTTTGTGGCAATTTTAGTTCGAGTGTTGCTTTCATGTTCCTCAGTACACCAACCCCCATGAATATACCCTCTCCACGTTTTCTTATTTTATCTTTACTAATACTAATATGTTTCTGTTTTATCCTACTATATATTATCATTATCTTTTATATATGGTTAAAAGGTATCTATGTAACGTTTTATATTTTTCTTTTTTTTGAAAACTAAGGAGATTGTATTTACGGCAAGCAACGTGTACATGGAATCTATAATATTAAAGTTAAAGAAAAAGATGGGATGTGATGAAAAAAAACCTGGGATTCGTGCTCCAATCGCAACTTATTCACCAAATATTTCATTAACAGTCGAACAGTCATCTTCCCGTCCCTACCAAATCCAAGAACATCAAAAATAAATTAGCCATAAAAAAACTAACGTTGTTTTATTTGTTAATACTTACTTGATTCTCAAGTAACTCTTTGGTATCTGAGGCAAGAATGGTTCTATTGTCCTACAACGTTCACCAAGAATAAAAACTAAGAACTTATATTAAAAAATATTAAATCAAGAATTGTTATAAATTTTTGCAATCAAGAAATTATATATATGGACCTTATATATAAGATAATGTAGTCTCTATGAAGATGAAGTTTATCACTTACTGGTTTTGAGAAGCTTGAAGGAGAAACCAAATGCCTGAATGAGGTCTTCTTGGAGGATCAATGACTCTAAAACTAGAGCTTGGACCAGCCACCACATCTGAACTATTATTCCCTATTAACTGTGGCTGAAAACTGGAGCGACCAAAGTAAGGTCCTATCAATGGCATCATCAACGAAGCAGATGATGATTGGGTTAGGTTTTGTGGAATAAAAGGCGACCTAAACGCAGCCGCAGCCCAAGAACCAATCATGTCTTCAGGCCTAGTAAACATCAATGGATTAATCATCATCCCTCCTTGTTGATGTTGATGATGAAAGAGAGATGATAATGGAAGACCAACTTCTTCTTCTCTATTTGAACCACCAGAGAAAAGGTTAAGCTCTAGGAGAGAGTCTCTCCTAGCCATTGGATTGGTTAGATGTTGTTGCCGATGGTCAAGAACCGGTTTAGCTTCGTCGTCACGGCCTATGCTTAACCGGAGCCACCCTTGTTGTCTCATCTCATGATCTTCGGCATCGTTATTATTGTTATTACTATTGTTGTCGTTGTCTTCGTCCTTGGAGCTTAACCTAGAAGTAATACTTCTTGGCTCTTCTTGATCGGCCATGAAACTATTATCTCTCTTATAAACTTGGTGATGATCAGATCCTAAGTGAATATCTTTGTTGTTGTTGTCGTCGTCCTCAGAGACGGCAGAGAAATGATGAGCTTTTTGTATTAACCTCATAAAAGCAAAACTGTAGGAAACCCACAAGCGTTGATGAGGAGGACTTAGGAGCAGGAACCATAGCAGAATCCGGTGACCGGGAAAGCCAAAGAAAGCCGGAGAGGACCGAGACAAAGACTTATTGATAATCTCAACATCAGGGGAAACGCATGAAAGAAGATAAGTTAATTAGGGTTCTTAGATGAATACCAAAGATCGAGAACTCAAGACATGGTCGGAGACTGGAGAAGCTATAGAGCTAGCTAGAGAGATAAAGAATATATGTGTCTTAATGGAAGGACAAGAGAGAGGGATAATATAAATTTTGCAAATCTCAGTTTCCACCAATTCTCTTTGTTTGGAATCTTGTGGAAATGAAATTGTTGCAGAGATTTTAACAAGAAAAAAATATATTGTTGCAGAGAAAAAAAGTGAGAGAGAGAGAAATGACAAAAAAAAGGAGAGAGATAGAAAGAAAGGTCAATGTTGCAATTATACAAAGGAGGAAGGGGCACTACTTATGTTAAAAAAGCTTCGGATGTGGTCAATCTTCTCGTTACTTATATCTTAAAATTATATTATACACATACGTATTTTTTTCTTTTTTTGCGTCACCACATATACAATACACGACTTTATAAAATTATTTAAATATTTATGTTACGTTATTTTACATAATATTAACATGTTTAAATATATACAATACATATATTCTTTACGAAAATATTTTAACGTTGATTTGGATATAGTAAGATTATTTACCATATAAATACCCTAATACGAAACCAAATTCGATAGTAAAAAAAAAAAGTAATTATTTTTAATAACATTTTTTATAATTTATGGGACAAAATTACATTATTTTCTTTAATTAGACATAAATACAATTTTTTATTAAAATCATATTTTTAATTTAATGTTATAATTGATTATTTAGTGTTTGGATTTACTTTATTATTATTTGGGTTGACTATTTAGTGGATGAGTTTAATATTTATTATTTAGGTTTGTAATTTCTCAAAAATATAATTTAATTTTTAGTTTAATTAAATTATCAAATGGTAAATTTATCTTAAATTAATTTAATAGTATTTGTAGAAATTAAAATTAATTTGATAGTATTTTTGATAATTGCTTTAAAAAAAATGTTGGAAAAAAAAGAAATAAAAAAAGGTTTGATGTGTGTTTATATATATACCTACAAACGTAGAGATAATTATTATAGTGAAACGATCCAACTGCATGGAGGACTCAATCCACAACAATATAAGATAATAAAATAGAACCACTAATTTTTCTGCGTCATCAAGCCAACAAAGGTTTCGCAAACCTATTCAACGTTACGAGTAAGATATTAATAATATCATGTCAATTGACAATTATGCATTACAACTAATATATTCATATTTAACATATATCATGCGAAACACAATATCACGTATATTTATCAGAATAAAAACTTATATATATCACGTATATATAACAGATTACATGAACACTCGTGCATATATATATTATAACCACAATATTATTGGTCGGACGTTCCGACCATTTTTCGAACATAAGTTATCAGAATTTGACAATCGAAAATATATATATTAGCATGATCAAATATTCAATATGTTGACCGAGTCAAATTATTACACATATTACGTAAATTTTTTTATTTCTTTTTACTTTTTTACGCATAATATCAAACTATATTTCTTATTTTTACTTTTTCATTGAGTCTCAAGACTTTGTTTTTGTTAATGTGTGTTGTTTTTATGTCTTTAGAATAGGTAAAGAACATACCCTTTTAAAATATGTATTTGGTATTTATGGGGTTAAATAAAAGCCTGAGGAATTCAGTAAAGCCAGAAAACGAGAAGAGTGGAGTGCGAGGCATGATGACATTAGACCTGTCAAATTTCAATTATTTATAGATACAAAGTGTTTTAATAATCCCAAGAATATTAGTTAATTATTCCTAAACCAAAACTACTTGTAATATTTAAGCCATTGATTATAATACAAAAAAATAAAGACGCTGAAGAGAGTTTGGCATGCACCAAAAATGATGATGTTTTGTGTTAAAAGCTCATTTCCCAAGATCATACAGCAAAACATACAGACTTGTGATCACTTTGAGAGTGACATTGTTTCTCGTCAAATTGTACTTCTATTAAGAACCATGTGCTCCCCAACAATCTTATGCTATAGTACCTTTTCCTAATAAAAATTAAAAAAAAAATTTGAACTAGTTGATTTGTTGTCATAGTGCGACATTTTCGAACTAAATGGCTCGAAAATGGCATGTGTTGGAGACAGTACTCTCTCGGAAATTTAGAGTGTCGAATCTATCAAAGCTAAGACAAAAGTAAAGGTCTAGACTTCATCTGCTCATTCTGAAGATCTTGAGTGCTACAAGCTGTTGTAAACAAATCGTTATTTTCCTATACGTCTATATGGGTATGAAGGATGAGTTGAGGTTCCTTTATCTTTGTTTGGTCCGTTATATATGGTTTCAGTCACAATGGTTTAATACATTTTAAGATCAGAAATCACATAATGACAGGGAAGAGATATATATATGAAGAGACGGATCAAAAGGGTCTCAGTACTGTTATATGAATCATACTAGCCTATCCCTAATCTCTTCACTCCTTCTAGCTCGACAAATCTCTTGAGATAAGGTTAGAATAAACGTTTCTCTTTTTATATATCTAAAAAAAACACAAGTGGAAACTTGGCTTAAGATGATTTTGATGAACCTAGGCTAGGGGACTCAGCTTCAACAAGTCCACTGTCCTGAGTTAAAGTTAGGTTAAGAAAATTTGTTTGAAATGGTAAAATATGTTGGTTGATTTGAGACAAATATACATTAAATGCAAATGCAAACATATAAGACCCATATAGTATGAATATAACATATAGTTTCCACCTAAATGGTCAACTCATGAGTTAGTGCATGGTCAACAAATTAGGAAAGTGCTTTACATGAAGATTGAAGAGGACATATATACATGCATAGAGAGGACGAAGAGAGTCAGCTTTTGGTGGAAAAGCAAATGAAAAGGTTAAGAGGCGTGGCCTCTGGTGACATTGCATGGGGCATGAAATGACTTACCCTTTGAATCAAACCACATATTAAAGCTGTATCCCTTTTGTCTTTCAAAAACAAATTGTTTCAAAATTATAATGTCGAAATTTTGTTACTATAAAGGAAACGTTACACCAAAAATAGAATTATGTAAAAAAAAAATTGAGTTTGGGTGGGTTCACAAACACTAACTCTTTGATTCGATTTCACTTTACTATGGCTTGTTCACTTCAACATGAATGACATTTTAAATTATTTTTATTGCATACATATACTCTCCATATGTTTCAAAATATATATTTTATTTCATAATATATGTTGTGTTTGTATTTCCAATATTATCCTTGTTAGTTTAATGCAATGATCAATATAAAAAATATAAAATATATTAATAAAGGATAAATTGGATCAAATTCAATGTTTTCTTATAAATTATGAAAAAATCTTAAACTACAATTATTTTGAAACATATGAAGTATTAAACTGAAGTAAACTACAATTAATGTAGAAAATGCAATTAACTAGTTATATAATTTGGCAGAATTTATATATTCGAATAGACTTTTGAGCTTATAGGATAGCTAGTATATGCATAACAAGACGTAAATTATATATCAAAGCGTATGCGTGTATACTAAGAAATATTCATGGGGCCAACTAAGGGTAAAGACAAAATCTTAGATACAACTAAAGCAAAGATTGTTTGGTTTGGTCCTTGTTTATTTATTTCCAAGAAAATTACGGAAACGGATATGAGAAAAAGAGTTATCTTATAAAAGTAATTAATTATAACATTTTTCTTATAAAAGTAATTAATTATCAGTTAAATTATTATAATTAATTATAACAATTTGTACATGGTGATTATTATAACATATGCAAATTGTTCTAATTATAATTTTTTTATAAAAAATAACTTAACTATAACAATTTGCATATGTAGTCTTAGTTTGGCGCAACATTAAGAGTTGGTAACCAACAATTACAAAATCACATTGGCACCAAAAATAATCACCATCATCACATTGTTATCATCATCGTCGTTATTTACAAAATCATATATCGATCTCTTCATCCGAACTTTACAGATAAATTGCCAACATGCAATACGAAGATCTCTTCATATATGTGTTATATATGTGTGTTTAGCATCTTGAAACTGAAACACACATGACAAATTAATAACAGAGTTGGACTCATTAAAAAATGAAATAAAATTGAGGATGGTATTGGAAAAGAAAACAATAATGTTGCAATTTTTATATAACTTGTGTATAAATTGTAGCTCATATATGAAAACATACACATATATATAATAACAAAATCGTTTAATCATTACAATATTGATGCCAATATTTGAAATTTTGTGTATAAATCTGGACATGCATATAAGAAGAAAGGTAACTTTAAGCAGGCTTATTGGGACAAGTAAATATAGAGGCATATAGTGAAGAAGTGAGTGGAAGAGTTATCATTCCAATGTTGTAAAGAAACAAAACTTTCTCTTTCTTTCTGCATTGCATGTCTCCTTTATTACCATCTCTTTCCTCTTCACGTCTTAACGAATATTCTCCATTATATAAAATTAAAATACATGTTTATAGAGAATATTATCAACTCTCTCGTTCAATGGTCAAATCAAATTTCTGAATCAACTAACATGCTTCTCTTTCGCTTGATTCTCATGTTTTTGAGTTGCGGCCCACGCGGGATTCTCATATATTTTTCTTTATATATTAGTTATATTATATATACATAAACTCCACTAAATTAGGTATTCATTCTCTGACATTAGTTAAAGTTGTTGCAATGTTTTGTAGTTTCATTTATGCTGTTAAAAATATGTTTGGTTCATACTATATACTAATGGAGTTCATGTTCATTCTAGTTTTTTTTGCTATATCTTCATGATTTTCCCTTTTCAAATATTGTCTCTCAAATTTATTTGTTTTGGATACAATTAAAAGCTGACTAAACATAGTTTTTTTTTTTCGTAAAAGGTGGTGGTTTACAGAAATATAAATAAAATTTTAACAGAAAAACATATGAAAATCGAAACATGCATAATTTTGTGTTAAGATGGATAGTAACACAAACACAACAATAGTATACAAAACCATTAAAATATGATTCAGTTAAATATACTTTTATAATTAGATAATATCCAGTTATTAACTTATTATACCCTTTTTGCTTATTATTTGGGTGGCATCCATTTTTATTACAATGATTATCTTATTAACGTCTTTTATATATACATGTTTTGTGTATGTGATATGTCCCTTTTTAAGCTTACGAACTGTGTGTATACATATGTTTGTTTATATATAACCGGAGAGAATATTTGGAAGACATAAAAAGACAAGAAACTAAACTAAGACACAAAACCATAAGCTAAAACTGTTATTCGTTGGTTGCTGTTTCGCATGGAGCCTATACCAAGAGAGTGTCCATTCTCAATTGCAATCATGACCATCTCTGCCACTTCCATCTTTTTTTTTTAATGTGCTACGTTTCTTGCTTTTTGGGTACATTATTTTATATTCAAGAAAATTTTATACACAAATATGTAAGCCATAGGCTCATATTTACCGTTGATGACCCAAAACTAATTAAGTTCAAAATCACTCGACTAAAAGGCTAAAAACAAGCTATATAGCAAGATATGAAATGAAAATCAATGTTATGAACTTAGAAAAATGATTTATAAAAATACTTTTGTTTACAATAATGAGTTATGTTTTATGAATATATTAAAACAATCCACTTAAATTGAGGCCATCATGTAATATTGTCTTGTTTGGATAAAAGAACATTTCAATTATGTGTATCTCATGTATGCCATGGCACATGTTTATACAAACTCCAAGCTTTTTCCATTGTTTGCAAATATTTTACGGCTACTTAGTCATTCAGGCTAATGTAAAACTTGAAACAAATATAAATTGGGAAAAATAAATTTTGAAACTGAGTCAGGCAACAAATTTAGTCAATCAATATATAGAATTATAGATTAAAGACCCAAAAGTCGGACGGCCCATGTAAATAAAAAATGGCACCCACTTGAGATGTTAAGAGATAAAGACGCTTCGCTGTCCATTACATACCAAGCATATGCCACCGCATCTTTCGTACGTGCGAGATCTTTGTAATAAAATTCCAACAAAGAAAAAAGAAACACATTTTCTTCTTCATTTCCATTTTCCACAAAATAAATTATCAGGTAATTAATTTTATCTCTCGAAATTATAGGATTCCTGTTCTCTTGTCCAAATGTTTACCGTTAGGAATCTTAATTTTGGTAGTTTATATTCCATTTGTTGACGATGTTTCGTTGAAATTAGGGTTCCTCGATTGGAAATGTTAATTTCAAACTTTTACGTTCTGAGAAATTTTGCATAAACTCCAACCTGTTCATAATATAGTCTGCTTTGTTAAAAATTCTGATTTTATAATAATTGTTCATCTTTTTTTTTTTTTGGTTTCTGGAGGATCTAGCTGCTGCTGTCATGAAGTTCTTGGAGTACACTAACCTGGACAGGTTGATTTTTTCTTTTTTTTTTCTTTTTTTGTGTGAAGTGTGATATTGAACACCTATTTATTTGCAGGTTGAATATTTTTTTGGGTAATCTAAATCTCGAGGAAAGAACTATCAAAGGTTGTTTGGAAGCTTATTCTTGTAAGTATATCTGTTTATGTTATCTCAGTCTATTATTTTCTCGGCTTTCAAGGAACATACTGATACCGCTAAGCTTTATGTATTCTTGTTTTCCATAGGTAAACATGCGGGTTCTGATAAAAGATTGTCTCTTAGTTTGGAGAATGATGTAATTTGAAACTTGATCATTGAATGTATTCGTTGACCTAGTTGTTTCATCTATTTGTTCTTGTCCCTTGTACTCAGATGCTCGATTGCCTTGGGAAATCTTCTGACACTGACTCTTCTTCACCTGTTGATCTTTTGTTTAGTAGATCAAGGTAATACATCTAGTTACAGAGTTTGTTTCACCTTTTAATTAATGTTATATATTCCACTTATGTCTATATTCTGTGTGATGATTATGCCAGTCGAAAGGCTTTGATCTACTTGGTTCTTACACTCTATCAGATGTATCCAGACTACGATTTCAGGTAATCTGAAACTGAAAGTAAAAACTATGTGTGTGTGTTTTTGAAAAAGGGGGATTATGGGTAATGTCATTGTCAGCTTATTTGGCGATATGACAACCCACTATATAATCCCTCTTTATATCTGTTTGGAAGTGTTGTCAGAAGGTTTGACCAACGGTTCATTGAACTGTAGGATCTGAGAGTTCAATTCTCTCCATTTCCCCAAATCTAACTTAAACCAGTTGTGACTTGTGTGTCTGATTGAACATGATAAACTACGGATATATGTATGTATAACTCTTGTCACTATCGCATTGTCTTTCTATTTTTCTTGTTTCCAGCGCTGTCAAAGCACATCAGTTTTTCTCCGAGGAAAGCTGGGAAACGTTTACACAGATCTTTAACAGCTATATGTTTGAAGCCTGTAAGGTATTTTAAGTGTTAACTATTGTCTGTGCATGGAATTTCAACAAAAAAATTATTTTTGCGAGGAAGTGATAATTTTATCCTTCTTCAAAAATCCGTTATGCATATAAGAGTGTACAATATGTGTTCTCCCATCTGCTTTATAGGAGTGGGCTGAGAGGAATGAGGATGGTTCCTTGCTTGAGGTAATCTACAAGGCTCTTGATGAGGTATGTTCCCTTCAAAGATGGGTAAGTGTATAATGGAAAGACTTAAACCATATAAATGTTGTACAGGTCGTAAAACTATCTGAATGTGAGATATACGTGTACAACCCAAATCCTAATGCTGATCCTTTCCTCGAGGAAGGTACAATGTAAGTTACAAAAAGTTTCCTTTTTCTCCATTCAGTGATTGTAGCCTGGTTATTATATCTTAACTAAAAGGCTGCTTCTTTTCCCTTTGGATCAAATCCAGATGGTCTTTCTGTTTCTTATTCTACAACCGGAAACTGAAGCGTGTTGCGGGTTTTCGTTTCTGCTGCACAAGGTTAGTTAATTGTCATCTCTTTCACTTTCTTCTTTAAAGATGTTTTCCAACTCGAAAAATGTTTGTTGCAGTAACCTGGGAAATGATGCATTTCTCAGCGACAGTTCTCTGTATGGGGAAGATAATGAGATCTTTGACGACATGGATATGTGATCATTATATATGCTGAGCTGCATATTCTGTATAAAATCTTTATGTATATGTGATCTTTCTAGTCTATAGCTTGTCAGAGTCCAAGTCCAAGGTTAAGCTCTTCGCTTTCCTTTATCTGTGTAGTCGACTTTTAGTAATACTCGTTGTCTCGTTGATATGTCATGTACAAAAGATTTGTCATATAATGTACCTAAATTCGAATAAAGAGACAACATGTTGAGATTTGAAATAATGCTCATCTCATTGATGTTCTATCCAACTTAAACCAAGTTCCTTCATGCTTCTCCTAATGGAAGCTACGTTTGCTCATTGTTTTGCACCTGCGTACATGTTTAATAACAGAACATATATATAGACTTGTATCAAATACTTCTGGAAAAACCAATTCTATTTCAAATCGAATTGAAACAGCCCGGCCCACTTAATGGACCCATGTAGCCCAAATTTTAAACTAGGGTTTCTCTAAGTCTTCACCTATATATATAAATAGATCTATAGCTCTCTCAACCATACAGACGAAAAGCTTTAGTTCTTCTCTTTACGTTTATAATTTTTACAATATGTTTCTTTTGTTTTTGTCTTCTATGCTTTAGATTTGAAAATCGAAACAAATCTTACTAGTTTTTGCTTAGATCTGTATAATTTTTAAATAGTTAATTACGATCTAACATTTGATAGGATGAATCGGAGCAGATGATGAATATTTGCACTACAACAGTGCTTTCCTATAAATCATGCGGATTATATAAATCGAGCTTTTTAAAACTGATGCTCTGATTCTCCTATCTGTTTTTTTTTCCAGTGTCATTAATTTTGTGATTAAGAGTTTATAAGATTCAAATTGTAAAGTTTACCTTAACCAATTACTACGATTTTTTCATGTTCAACAGATTGAATTGATCTCTAATTGTGTCGATTTGAAAATAATAATGTTTGAAATTATTCGAGGATTCTTTATTAATAATTACATGTATTATCTCTGTTTATATATGCTTTGATTTTTGTTTTTACTAATGTCTTGATTAGGGACGTAACCAAATTAGTTTTGTTTCAACTAAAACTCTATTTGGGGATCAGAACTGATGAAAGTTTTTGTCTCAATTAGTCAATTTCAAATATTTGTCGGCACGTATTTCCAATTAAACTAATAATTTATTACGTTTTATATTTCTAGTATTGAATAATTTAGATTATTACGTCTATATCACTAAATTTGGTTTTCTTTTGGTTGAATTAGGTGGAAGTTTTGTTTAGTTTGGCAAAAAAGTGTTTACTTTCTCGTATCAGTAACAACATAAGATATATTTTGTTTCGTAAATTCGGACAAGCAATGTCATTGTTAATGATTTAATGCTAGTGATGGATACTATTCGATAATAGTGGTAGTTAACAACGACCTCTTTTGAAGCTGAAGGAATTGGCTAGCTCTTTTATATGCTATACATCTAATTACATGTACATTAGTAAACAAATCTCTTCTCAAGCATCAAAATACTTTCGTATGATCCAATGCTTTGTTGTTGTTTGTTTTTAGTTTTTTCCTTGTAAGGTTAATAAATTTTGTTGTGCGTGACTTATATTAATCAAGTCAAGGACTTATATTAGTGGGCAAGATTTGACCATATTATATATAATATATGTACTCACGTGTTTCTTAGGCTAATTTCAATTATAATACATAAAAGGACAAACTAAACTAACCCAAAAAAAACTATAATTTAAGACGACTGAGGAACGGAAGCTTCATGAGAAGGCAAGAGACGTGTTCATTTTCTTTTCCAGTTCATAAAATTAACCAAAACAAATAAAATAACACTTTTCTTCTTAAATAAAAGTATAAATGCCATTAGAGATCATAGTCATAAAACAAAAAACAATACCAACGTATTTATATATTACATATAATTATAGCGTAACGTAATATCCTAAAGGGTGTCATGACTTCAATAGTTTGGAAAGATGCCAAAATGCAAAATGAACGTCGATGTCTTCGAGTGTGAAATGACGAATTTGGATATGTCCCAAACAAACAAAAGTGATAAGAGTTACGTTTAAGATGANAAAAAAAAAAAAAAAATGTTGAAACCGCGTTTTATAGTAACATGTTTGATAACACGTCAATTCTTTCTTTTGGCCGTATGGTTCAATACAATAAACAAAACGTTCAATTTAATTTCGGTTTTTTCTCAAAATCCAGTCAATTAAAAATAGTTAACTTGTCGGGAGCAAATGAAGACTCAAAAGTCAACGCGTTTTTTTTTTTAAAGTTACACTACAATAACATCTACGAATATAACTCTACAAATCTCCAATATCTTACGTAGACTAAGAAATATGCCCTTTGTTAACAACCACAAAAATCTTAAGATTTTTTTAACTATTTCCATGTGTTTAAATTGAATATTAATAAATAAACTAAATATCAAAACAGAGAGTAAAATAAAATAAAAAAACTTTTAAATATTTGGAGGGTAAAATCCTTTGGATCGTTGGAGAATAATTATTTACCTCTCCTTACGCTTCTCAAGAAACCTTTGCAGTGACTTTCTTCTAGCTATGGGAAGATCTGCACACACACAAATACAATTCCTTAATTACACTTCAACATATGAAAAACAGATATATTAACGTTTCATAACTAATAGATTAATTGTTTCATGTTCTAGATCCTTATTTTTACTTTGCATGTTGCTAATCAACAATAAACTCTTCAAAACTCTACATGCAACATCTAAATCAAGCAGTGGGTGACTCTGTGGTAATATGTTTCTACTAACCTCCTTCTAGATTATGGCCAAAGAGCTTTGATCTTAGGGTGGTCGGAGTAATTACCGAAAGATCTGTCTCTGATTCATCTTTCCTCGAGGCTGTTTCTTTAGCAGCCTTCAAAATACTCTCAGCTTTGGTAGGAGACACTTGGAAAACGGAAACAGTTCCATTGTAGAAGATCGTCATAGGAACAGTTCCAGACACATGTTCCGTGTTTGGCCTGAATAACATTTTAGAAATATTATATACAAAACATTTCTACTTTTTCTAGTAGCGTCTAATAAATAATCTTATATATACCTAGCGAGAGGCGCGTGAACCGGAGATGTCGGGATCTGAGGCTGATCTACCCTCGGAGATTTTAACAATGATTTGATAATCTCTGGATCTATCTTCGAAATCGCACCTTGAATATCTACAAGAAAATTAAAATCAATAACTATGTTCATAAAAATAATAAAGAGACATGGTTAGGTAAAAAAAACCAACCTCGGAAACTACGACGACGATCAAGAAATTTCTGGAACTTAGGTTTAGGAACGTTGTTAGTTTGTTTCTTCTCAAGACCAAGGAAGTCGAGTTCTATGGTAGCTCTAGTCATCTTCTTTGATCAGAGAAAGATCGAGAGAGATAGAAAAATGAAGAGTCGCTAGAGATAGTAATGAATAAAAGGATTTTTCATGTGAGGTTATAAAGTATGTATATCTAATAAGACACGTGGTTCATGCCTTCTATTTCTTTTTTTAATTGGTAATTTCCAACAGTCCAACTCATTTACCTTTTTGTTTTGTTTATTTTTTTCTTTTTATATTTGTTTTTATTAGGCTCCCAACCTCTTCTTATCTTGTATTTATTTAATTATTAAAACACATGTTAATATCTTAAATAAGATTATTTGTTTTATCAATCACCGGGAATAACGGAAGTCCATTGAATTTTTTAATTTTAAAAAAATATCTATAAATTTGGTGACGAGCTACACATTTTTTTAAATTATTGTTCATCCAATTTAGTATATGTATCTTTTTCTCAAACATGTTTTATATATATGAATAATATCTTTTTCCTGTTTCTTTATTTTGGGTTCTGCTTATAGAATTTTACAATGGTTACACAACCGATGCTTAAAAAAACAAGTAAAACTATTTTCTTTAGTTTAATTTTAAGTGTTTATTCTTGGGTTGCAAATTCACATAGAACTGTTAGAGTTATCCGATATACTATGATCTTATTTGAGAATCGTATCTATCGACAGCAGCTGAATATGAATATGTGTATTTATATTTTTATATCTTGTTTAAGTTCAATGAATATATAAGTTTTACCAATTTTCTATTGTCTAATCAAATTTAAACTTAATATATAAGTTACTAGTTCTGACGTTAGGGTGTATATGATTCGTTTCGATTAGCTTAGAATAAAAGCATAAACTGGTTATGATGAATTAGTTAATATTTTATGAATATGTTATTTATTAAAACTTAACCGATAAAAATTGAAAAAAAGCAAGTAATAAAATGAATAACTAATTATTACACTCATTACTTTTTATGTATTTAATATAATTTTTATATAGAAGATTTTCGTGTTGGAAAATCCATTGTTACAATTAAAAAAAATTACCAATGAAAAGAGTTTTATATTTGAAATAAATAACAAGAAAAAATGAATAAAAGAGAAAGAGAAAAAGAAAAAGGTTAAATGCATGTCTTTCACGTGTTGAGAAGTAATAGTTAATGTGATAATGTTAAGTCATACCACTAGACAAGGCGCACTTCTCCATAAGTCTTTACGGTTTTTGTCGCTTTGTTACATTCGGATTTGACACAACCGCTCAATAGAGTTATAGTCTATACGTTTTATTTACTATTCTCAATTTATTCTTGTACTTGTTTTTTTACCTCGAAGGATAATTCAAGAAGTCATCTCACGTTTTGTATGTGTTGGCCATTTAATGTCGACGTATATTTCAAACTTGCGATTTCTTGTGATCTTACATCTTATCTAGACAAATTATGTCCTGTCTAGAAATCTTACTTGAAAAATGTATGGAACAATATATATGGCAATGGGATCGATTGTAATTAAGAACAATCTTTTTGGTTTGGTATAGTTGGTAGTAGTGGTGTCAAATAGATTAATTAAGCATGAAAAATATGCTCTCATAAATCAAGACAAGACAAAATGCTCTATTAAATATGCTCACCACTTAGATAAGGATAGGTATTTAGGTAAACGGATCGGATTCGAGTAAAACCCATTAGGATTCGGGTATATCGGGTTTAGAAGTTTAATATCCAATGAAATAATTTTGTCGGGTTCGGTTCGGTTTGGATTCGGATACGGATCGGTTTCGGGTGAAAAAATATTGAAAAAAAAAACTATTAAATTTTAAAAATATTAACTAAAATTTCACACCCAATATGTTTTGTAATAATAATTTAATTATTTATATATATATAATATATATAATTAGATTTCGGGTTTTAACCGATGGGTTCAGATTCAAATACAGATTTAGAAGTTTAGCACCCAATGAAATAATTTTCTGGATTCGGATAGTGTTTTTCGGATAGGGTTCGGATCGGATACTTAAAGTTGGTTATTTTGCCCAGTCCTACACCTAGATCTCTACATAGGAGTTTATTTTTGTATACAATCTTTGATTATGGGCTTGTCAAAAAAAAGAAACAAATTCACAAGCCCAATTTTATAATAATAAACAACATAGCCCACAAAAGCCCAAATATTTCAATCAATTATAACAAGCTTCTTATACTCTTCACCTGATATAACAGTCTCCATGATCATCATAGCATCAAACTCTCCATCATTATCCAAAAATACTTTAATCAAATTCTTCGAAAACCCACTAACCAAAGCCACTCCTTTCTCTCTTCCCGGTACAGGCGTTGCCTTCGAATCTCTCAAATTCCAAAACACAATCTCCGGTACAACTTCTCCATACCCTTTGTTTCTAAACTTGTTCACAATCATTTGATAATCAGTTTCCCATTTATTCATAGAAGATGAAGCTTCATCAAACTCCATATCACTAAACACAAAAACCCTTTTGATCATCTCTTCCGGCTTAAGTTTCCCTTCTACTGCAAGTGTTAGAATCAAATCAAACACTTTTTGAAAATCTGTGTTTTTTCCAAACTCCATTCTCCTTACAAACTCTGTTTTTGATCTCAAGTCGTCTCCTTTTATAAATTGCAGTTTCGGATGTTTACTGAATGTTATAACCTTTCCTCTCCATGGGTCTTTAGATAACTCAGAGACGAGTAAACCTAATGCGACGGAAACCTCCATTGGAGTACCTTCCATAGATCCTGAAACGTCAGAAATAGCAATGCAGTTCGATAAAAAACCTTTCTTTTTCAGATCATCCACCATTCGTTTCCATTGTAACTCAGCTACTTGTCCACCGTCTCCACCATCTAAATCCTGGATTATCTCGTGTGGAAACAGAGCACCAGCAGCTAAACTTGTTTTCCCTGACTTGGCATCTTGAAGATATTTCTGAAACCTCTCTGGATCGTGTTTCAAGAAAATTTCTTTGTACGTCTTCATCGCCACTGATGCTACACGGTTATATGGAAGATTCTCCCAGTTTCTAGCTCCCATGTAAACCTCAGGGAGTTGCAGAGTCTTACGGAGAGAAACAAGAACTTGTTTACGTAACCTATCACGAACTCTGTACGCGTAATGAGCTTCTTCAACGCCTTCGTATTCTGGGAATGATTCTCTAGGAAAGATCTTTCGAGCTATGCTCTCGCAAAGAAGAGTTGCTTTGTCAAACGATGAATCAAGAGATGGACACCATTTTGCCGCCAAAGAGATTTTGTATGTTTCTCCTGACGTCAAAAACACGAGATCTTTCTTAAGATAATCTGCAAAGAGATCAGAGACGCGTTCATGGAGAAAACGATAGTCTGGATCATGAGCATATCTTATAAAGGCGTTTTTCCCCAATGAAATTTTCTTCTGCTTACGATCTAAACTCGCTATAGCTTTCTCCTCTTGGTTCCTCCTCTCTGCATTCGCTACTCTAAGCTCCCTCGTTGCTGCTGGCTTCTTTTTGCGACCACGACGACCATGAGAAGAGAATTTTGAGGTATTAACATGAGAGAAAGGAGCTCTTCCTCTTCCACTACCTCGACCTCCAGATTCTACACAGAGTCTGCTGTTTCTTTGGATCCGTTCAGATTTCTGGATACTGCGGATTGTAAATCCTCTTAGAATCCGGTAAAGAATCTCTGGGAAATCTTTGAAGTATCCAAATGTTGAGAGGGACTC
>KE158979.1:51269-63564 GCA_000411055.1 Leavenworthia alabamica | reverse complement strand
ATTTATAATTATATATTTTAATATATTTATATATATGATAAATATCTGAATTGAATCGAATATTCGGTCATTCTAAAAATAATATTTGTTATTTGATTAGTTTTTAACGAATATTAGAATTTGCTAGTTGATTCGCTTCGGAAAAATACGAATATTCAGATTTTTTGATTCAAATCGAATCAAATACTGAATCTAACGAATATTTTGCCCAGATCTAACCGAGAGTTCTAGTATTTGCTTATCATGAGCCCAAAATTACAAATTTACAAATATCAACTTCGTGAATCAGATTGGATGGTTTTGTGGTTTATTTTCAATTAAATTTATTTTGGAATTTTCGTAGTTAGTCATAAGTTTGTATTTATTGGTTGTGTTTCTTAAGACCCCTAGATAGTAAACATTCTGGTATACTTATCTATCAATCAAGGTATCGATAATAGCAACTTCTCAAGTTACAAATGAAGCAAAGTCCAAAACTGTTAAATTAAAAGCATGCTTACTAATCTTTACTGTTTTGTGGTTCCTTATGGATTTTGATAGATTGATAAATAAGGAGTTGCGTGCAAAGATGAAAAAGCAATAAAATTTGTAGTGCAATACAGATGTGCACCTGTAGCTGTCACCAAGCATATGCCTTTGTCTATACTGGTTTATAGATGTTCAAAGCTTACTTATAATCACAAACATTAACCTCTTCTGCTTTGTTGGAATCTGAGAACAGTTAAGAGTTGCCTCTTGAGCATGTGAAGTGGCTTTGTTAGGTACTTTGGGACCATTTTATATGTCTATCTATATCAAGAATTTTAAAGCTTTGATAGGATTAGTTCTTAGCTAAAAATGTCTAATCATGCCTCAAGAAATGGTCAATTAAGGAAGATACAAGTGAATCTTAAATGGGGTCCATTGGTTTAACTAGTCAAGAGATGTGTAGGATTTTGCTTAGTGATTGGAAATAAAAGGACCACAAAAGGAAAGCTAAAACATGTGATGTAAGTTAAACTGCTACTATATCAAAACAACCCATTTGTTATTTGTCATTATGTCTCAGAAAGCTGAAGCTGATCCTCAAGTCACTCCCTTACTAGGGGTTTTGCTTCTTCACACGCAACCTCTATACAAATTATCAAACACTATCTTTTCACCTATATTTTATTAGCCAAGAAATTGAAAATATGTTTTTACTTGGGATCAAAGCATGTAGTAATCTAGGTCTTACTTTGTCGGTTGGTTTCTTACTTAACCTTGTCTACTTCCCACAATAGATTTAACCGGTTTAGTTACCAACTTTGAATAGGTTTGTGTTGTCATCAAGAGTCACATCTCTAGTTTTGCTTAGAGTCTAGGCAATTATGTTTTTGGTGCCTGACCTCATCATCTTCTTTAAGTGCTTTGTAGAAGGGCTTATGGGATCAAGCAAGAGCCATAAAAAGATTCTGGCTCTTAAACCAAAATAAAACGAGACTGATGAAATAAATTATAAAAAAGATTCTTTTAGGTTTATTTGAGTTTGCTTACCCAACTAGGTTCCTTGTTGTTTTTATGTAGTTTAATTATGGTGTGGTGGTTGAGAGATATAAAAGAAAAGGATTTGATATCAAGTGATTTATATAGCTTTTTTTGATAAATGATGATGCACTTTCACCACCTTTGTACTATTTCTTGTGAGTATGTTCTTAATAAAAAAACTCATCCTCAATATTCATGTTACAATTATATTTGTTATTGTATTGCTTACACCATTGCATGAGGTTTGATTTTTTATGTTAAAGAACTCTCGGTTCGTGTAACTTTTATATGTTAATAATGTCATATTTGTTAATTAACATTATGATAAAATCTAAGGTGAGTATACATATTGAATGTGGTTGGTGGAAATGACACATGATTATGCAAGTTTATAAAAAGGCGTGTGGGTAATGAATGGTTTGTGAAAGTGTGTGAGTCTTCCACGTCTCCCAAGTCCCAAGTCGCAGCCCCACTTGGAATTTTATACAATTTTGAATAACACGAAACACAAGTCAGCATTATATGACTCTTTCCACCTTCTCTTCCTTCTTTATTTTTTTCTTTAATGATTATTTTTCATGAATATATACATCTGTCTTCATGTGCCCTTTGGGTGTTTTATTGAATATATAATTAAAATAAAATAAAAAAGAGGTAATTTTGAGATGCACTTTGCTTCTTGTCACCAAATGTAACCTCATGGAGTTCTGTTGTAAACGGGAAAAACTTAAATAGATATCGTATCCTAACGTATTAATATATGTAATAAATAATATATATAGAGAAATATGTATTTCTAGTAGAGATGAAATTTAGATCTCATTATCGGATTAATAATACTATTATATTTGTATATCGCTCTTTATCGTACCACTTATATATCACGTTTATAATATATGTATTTATATACGAAAAATTAGGTTGCGTAACGACAACCACAAAAGCCTTAATTATTAATGGAATGAGTATATAAGTTTGGAAAGAAAGTAAACAGTTGACTAAGTAGAGATACTGTAAAAAATAAAAATAACATGGTCCAGGGCAATCATTTACCTTTTACTAGCTCTTCAATAAAATTCCACAAAAACATAGAATGATACTTAATATATTAATATAGTGTTTTATTATATGTTGTTCCAATAATATTACTAGAAACGTAATTTTACAACCAAAAAGAAAATTCTAAAATAAATAAATAAGTCTTTTAACCAAATTATGTCGTTATCATTACGCAATATATTTTAATATTAAAAGAAAATTGAATAGATATAAGTCAAACCTTATGAATGTGCATGCCACACATGTTTAATCTTCTTCTTTGTTATTTATTTTATTGTAGAACCATATTTATTAAGGTTGATAGAGTATTATACTTTAAAAAATAATATACAAAAGTTTATGTAATATATATTATCCCTATATATTAAAAGGAGTCAAAGAAGTAACTTGTGGGGAAAACAGAACAAAATATTTGAACAAATCCACTATCTTCTAACACCAATAATGTCGTAAGTCGAATCCAAATAGATATTTCTCTCTTTGGGTCGGGAAAAAATATATTATTTTACCTTCCCTTGTATCATACGGAACATGAAAACGATTCATAAAAATATTAAAAAATATTTTAATAAAGTTATGACTTAATTTGACAATAGCTAATCACTAAGTTGATTGATCGAGATAGCTTGCAAGTACAAAAATTCACAACTTGTATCTACCACCATTAATATCGAATATGTATATGACCTAGCTAGTAAGATACATATATAGAATAGAAGGCAATTCTCTTAAATATCATTAAGTTTATTTGATATTTCATAAATAACATTAAAATTAATTTAAAATAAAATTATCATTTAAAATTTAAATAAATTAAAATTTAGATTTTATTTTAGAAAAAGTATACAAATCCTAAACAATAAATACTAAACTCAAACCCTATATATCAAAACTCTAACCTTGAATATTAAATTCTAATTTCTAAATCAAAATTTTAAACCCTAAATAATAAATATTAAACTTAAACACTAAATACTAAACCCAACTATAAATACTAAATCCTAACCTCTAAATAATAAATATTAAACCCAAATATTAAACATTAAATCCTAACATTAAATAAAAAATATTTTTTTTATAAAAAAATAATTTCTAATAAAAATATATTGTTAACAAAAAAATTGGTATTCATGTCCAAATAAAAAATTAATATAATTTTATCCAATAAACTACTTAGAAGGAATTTTTCTAGAATAATTTGTTAAGTGTCAAATTATAATATCACCATAAAAATATTGATAAAATTACTAATTAAAATTCTAATTATTATAACGGAGTTGTTAATTATTCTTGGGTAGGTTTTGTGTCTCACTAGGTCGAACACTAATCAGACAGTTACCTAACTTTATAATTTAGTTACGTAAGGCATAGTAATTCGATGGAGACAATAGTAACAGGTTCACATAGAATGTTTTAATTTGGAAACTGGAGTAGGTTTGAAGATTGGAATGGAATAATAAGATAGAGAGAAGATTTGATCCTCTATGAGAATATATTATCCTCAAGGAATTTGGTTCTTTCAACTTCTTATGCTTGTTTCTTCTTTTTGTTCATAAAAGAAATTATATCTTTTCATCTACTTTTTAATTTGAATTGATTCTTATGTATAATATTTACTTGTAGTCCTTCCGTATTAGAATCCTATGACGACATAGATTGTTCCTCCATTCTAAAAAAAAAGATAAAATATTTATTTATATTTATCTAGTTGAAGTATTAAATTGCTTAGAATATAAGTATTTTTTGTAAAATTCTTTAAATATTTTTATTCATTTTTATGTATTAACCATTTTACTCACAAATTCATCATCGTTCTCCAGTCCCACGCTCTCTTTTTTCCTTAACTTACATGCTCTCTCCTTAGCTAAATTATACAAAATTATTAATTTAGTTTATTAAAAACATGAAAATATAGAAAAATAAAAGGAAACCCGAAAAAAACTAGTCCTGGACATTCAGTGTAAACAGTTCGGTTTTTTCGGTTTGTTCGGTTTTCAAAAAATAGTTCCGAAATAAAACCGAAAAAAATCGGTCTGTTCAGTTCGGTTTTCGGTTTTTTCGGTTCGGTTTTAGATAAAAAAATATTTCCGAATTCAATCCGATNTTCGGTTTGTTTGGTTTATTCGGTGTAAATTAAACCGAATAAACCGAACTGAAACATGATTTTTTTTACCATTATTCAGTTAACCGAATAAAGTGAATATGAATTCAAACCAAAAACCAAACTAAAAATAAAAAAATTTCGATCGGTGTACTCCCCTGAAACCAAACAACTCGAGACCGATCTAATTCGGTTCGCTTTTTGGTAAACCGAATACCCAGAACTAAAAGTAACTAACCTTTTTTGTCGTGAAAGGACAAAAAGAACCAAGTTACAAGTTAAGGGAAACATTAACTCTAAATTTGGACATGTAGAAGTAGGGGACCTTACGTAAGATCACATCATTATATACCATTAATATTATTTTCCATAATATTTCATTTAGAAATGTGTAAATTTATAATATTGTTATTTCCACCGAATAATTATGACCTTTTTGACATTAAAAGATATAACTACTCATCACACTCTAATTACATTTTCTGCATTTTTGACAATAAAAGCTCTCTTTAACAGCTTAAAAGGCATAAATATAAATACACTAATAATTTGTCACGTGCAAAGAAGAAACAACTCCTACTGTAATAATTTCCTCTTTGATAATAATCATACACAATTACAAACACCTTTTTATTAATAATATGGAGAATTATTACATTTTTAGTTTGAAAGAAAAAAAAACCAACCAACGTGTAATAACAAGCTACTGATTTTTTTTAAAATTTCTAAATAAAAAATATATTTTCCTTTTATAGTAGCATCTCTAAATAAAGCTTATACTTTAAATTTGTACAATGACTTATAAATATATATTTATTGCAATAAGTGGACCGTTGGGAGAAGAAGTGAAGTTTGCTATGTAATAAAGTTAATATAATTACTAGAATTGGGTGGTTAATTACTCTCATAAAATTCCAACTTGTTCACGAAACCATATAATAAACGTAACGAAAGGTTAGGACAAAGATTCGTATTGGTTTTGTATTAATATTTATTAAAAAAAACATTGGAAAAAGGAAGGAGAGTCGTATTAATATTAAATTATTTATTAAGATAGTCAACATTAAATTTAAATTAAAGATTTTTTCTGAAACTATTGCAACTACTGGTTTCTTCATCGGAAGATAAGATCTCCGTCGTGAGTCCACTGGAAGCATGATCGGAAGTAGGAGAGTTTGGTAAAAGGTTTAGATCCGTTGTTCTTTCTTTTCTCATGAAATCGAAGAAGATTGGTTTGGTTTTATCTTCGGTTTGGTTTGTTGTAATTATATCCATTTGGTTATTCGAATTATTATTGTATCTAAGATTCCGGTTATCTCCGTCGTCGTCGTCATTTTTGTTACCGGCTCTCTTTTTCAAGAAGATACGGCAGAGAACCCAGTTCTGAGTGGGGCCCATGGAACTCTACAAGGAAATAAAGATTCCAATTCACTAAATGGTTTGGATATTAAACCGGAAATTGAAATAGAGAATTTGTACCGGAGGAGAAGAAGAGAGACGATATTCATGCATGATCCAATCGGTTCTTGAGCCATGAGGTGGTTTGCCTCTGTAAAAGACGAGGGTTTTCTTCAAACCAACGATTTGATTTCCTCTAGAGGTCATTACTCGTTTATCAATACCAGTAGCTTTCCAATAACCGGAACCGGTTGCCCGGTTAGACCGGTTCCCATTTGGGTACTTAGCTTCCTTTGTGCTAAAGAAGTACCTCTCCTCCTCCAAATTGCCTGCTCATAGAAAGTCTTATTAGCCTAAGGTCGCAAACACACAAACTGAAAAAAAAATGAGAAACTAACCAGGTAAATCCCAAGGATCAGCTTTGCAAACATCGAACTCAGGGATGATTGAAGCTGGTAAAGGAGAAGAACACACTTTTCTCTTAAGGTACTGAACCACAAGTTCTTCATCAGTGGGATGAAATCTGAATCCAGGTGGCAATCTCAGAAAACTATTCTTTACCAGTTTAACATTATCCATGGATCCAAACAAGAACAGAGAAATTAACACAGAGATATAAAGAGGACAAAGAAGAAGAAGAGAGTGCGGTGTATGGAAGAGGGAAACAAGGAAGCTGTTGGCTTTATAAGGTAGAAGACGATACGAACAACTCCTTTTCTTTATTATTAATATTTTATTCTGGCGTAAACCATACTCAATCTCCATTTTCATAAATCTATAATATATTTTTAATATTCATTTAATATATATATATTTTTATGTCTCTCAATTATTATTTTTAGGCGGTATCTACCTCTTCTCCCTTTTTTATATATATATAAAGTGTAAACAAACATTTGTTCTTTGTATATACAAATGAAGATTACTTTTATTTAAACAACTCCAATATTTTATTCGGTTAAAGAAATCATGGCTTAATCATACACTCAAACACAATGACGTGGATGTTATAATATTGGTTTTACTACAAACATTAACCAACGTAATTGTCTAGGTTTAAACCAAGTTAGAAGTTACTATTAGTTTAGATTTCTTTTGGTGTTATAATGGTTATTGTCATCTTTAGGCTTTGAGACGACCGGAGAAACTGATCCATTCTGGTCGGTCACGGCTAAAGCAGTGATGCTGAAGTCAGCTTACGTCATGCTGACAACCGGAGTTTTCCCTCTGCGTTTTCACTGTTACAAGTTACAAACTCCACAAATATTATGTATATTAGGAATGTTTAATTTTCTTTCTTGGGAAGGATTATGAAAGGATTATTTCAGTAATTTTTGTGAAAATGAGAGTGAAAAGATAAGTGCTTATGGGAGGGGACATAAGGATCCTAAGCCTCTAGTTTTGAGGTCTTTAACAATTTTTTTCTTCTTGCCACAATAATGTTTCCTAGCTGCCATGTTCAACACGTTAGAGGCTACATCAATATCTATCCAAATTTTTTATTTTAATCATATCATTCAAGTAAGGACTCAAGGAGAATAGGTATCGTTAAAACTCCATTAACCTGTTGTCATACATTTTAAATCGATATACTAGACTAACTAGTGTGGTAACAAACCGGCTTAAATTTGAGATAAGTCGACTGTGAAATAATTATTGGATATTGGTTATATAACTTATAACTATAAAATCATGTCTATGAAATGAAAATAAATAGACTTGTTCAAGTGTAATTGTGTATATATACATCATACATGCATATGCACATTTGCAAGGACGAGTATATATATTTATATATATTTTCTTCGTTATCCCTGTAAGTGCTTTTCCCTTGTGTTGTCGGGAGTGAAAATTGTGGTTTAGTGTTCTTTAATCTTCACTAACTCAACTATTTATCTTTTTTAAAAAGAATGTATTTATCGAACTATTATATACGTTTTTGTTAGAGAATTATTATTTATAAAAAGATAGCAAATAATTACAAATTAATTGATGTATTCATATTCCATTTTATGGAGTGAGTGCGTTTATTTTACCAATATTTTAAATTGAGAAATAATCCATAAATATATTTTATTGTCTTTGAGAGTTAAACATACTTGAATACTAATATTGATGATATATACCTCTTGGCTAATTAAGACCTATCGATCTTATAAATTAATATTGACAACTCAAACCACCAACAAAAGAAGAAATTATGGAACTCTCGAGTTTTTCATAACTTGGCTATCCTAAATATCTAAGACAAGTCAACAATCTATTACATGTACAAGTGAAAGAACAATTGTTTTGAACAAATATATATAAATTCAAACACCAACTTGATAAATTAACTTGTATATATGGACCATGTCCTGTATATAATATATATGCACATAGTATATGGGATAGAGATCAAGAACCAGCAACAAAATAACTTATAAAATGAAGTTTAATTATTTAATGTAAATAATATAAAATCAATGTCAAGGGGTCCGTGAAGGTGACAGTGTGCTGTAAGTTCATCCAATCCCGTTGTCAACCTTTCTGTTTATATAAATCACATGAATTTTTCTTTATAATAATTTGATAGATTTCGTCCAAATATATGTTATCTTTAAAATAACAAATGCGTGACGTTATTGTCGGTATAATAATATTCACTATCGAGACACTACAAGTTATCTATATATATATAGAGAGACCAAGGATGATTAACAAAATATTTACATTTAAATAGTATATCGTATTCATGGTTATTAAGGATATCTTCGTTATATTAAAACAATAACTTCCACTCTTTTAGTTTTACTTGTATACTATGACATAGTCTTCTATACTTACCCATCGTTTTCGACAATCTAATATTATATGAGATCCATGAGAATAATAAGGTATTTATTATGTATATATATAAATATAAAATTTGATCTGTGTAATTATTCCCTTCATTTTATGGAGTATTCTCGTTATTTTAGCTATTTGAAGTATGATAAATAATAATAATTGGAACATTTATACCAATCATGACCGTATCAGACAGAACCTATACGGTTTCGTAGTATACATTTATGTATTGATGGGCATTATGGTAAACAAGTATAAAGAAGGAAGGGACCTACATGCTTCCAAAACGACAGCCTCACACGTCGGATTAAAGTCTTTGAAACACAAAATGCAATACAACCAAACCATCTTCTTCTCTCCCGATTTCCCAAATCTTCTTTGTCTCAAATTTACTAATCATATTCATTGAATGGTCCCTTTCCAAAATGACAAAACTGCCCTTTAATATTAATAAAGAACAAATAAGTCTCTAGTGATTGAGTTTATATAATCTTTAAGCATTTCTTTTTTCCCCAGGTTATTCTACAAAATAGAAGGTGGGTTATAACTTACAAGTAATTTAGGGATTAATTTGAAGAAAACAAAACTGTAATTATAGTTCTTAGTAAAATTATATTAATTGTTATTAATTACTTTATTTATTTTTACGGTAAATATAGATGAGAGATTCTTACAAGCAAAAGAAAAAAGCAGGCGCAAGCACCCCACTTACGACTAGGTCACAAATGGTCTAAATCGATAATTATCAAATAAAAGGTTACGTAACTTTATATTGCGGCTTCAATATTTTTGTTTTCTCATTACTTATTTAAAATATCCTTCTTGTAATATTAAAAGTTTATTACTAGATACCGTATTTTAGTAATAAATCTCTAGAATGAGAATTACGTGTGAGTCCGTCAACGGAGTTTTCGTGAAGATGTTACATAAAAAGTGAGAAACGTCAAAGAATGCAACTAAAATATACATAAAGAACCATAGTGAAACCCACAAACAAACGCCATAAATGTAAGAAAAAATGAATTATCTATATATCAATAATCTTACTCGCAACATACATAATAAAATTCAGTCCTGGTCCCGTGGCATTAATCAATAATATGATATAGAAACTCTAATGTTTTAGCAAAATAAATTTTATAATATACACTAAACTTTTCAAAGGAGTGATGATGGTTATATAAATTAAATTGCCGGCCCAATTGGAAGGTTTCATACTTTGTTGAGAAATCCAAATAAATTAATAAATAAGTAATGATTCATCAACCTTGTATAAAATCGCGTACAAGCAATCATATGACATTTATGACCAGTCCAATATGATCTAACGTATACTTAAGTATTCAGATTATATCCATGTGAATTGTTTGAAGATAAAATTAAGAGAATTCACATAGAACATTATATAAGTATATATATAATTTATACTATACTTTTTTTTTTGTATTTTTGAAAATTCATCACTCATAATCGATATCAAAGTTGACTATATATTATTTCATATATTTAATGAATTTAAGGAGATGTTAACTTTTGCTTTTATTCTATCTAAATGATCTCAGTTTCTTCATTTTGAAGCTAACACTTTGTCAACCTCAAAGTTGCATACCTTCTTTTATAAAGAAACTTTTTTATTTTATATTTTGCCTTTATATACATGTTTTTATAAGTTGTCAAATGCTTTTCCCCAGAAACAAAGGGAAAAAAAGAATGAAAAGTATATATTTATGTGCTTTCAAATCTCTCTTTAATCACACAGGAATTTTTATGCCTTCATATGAATTTTGATACCAAAATTATAGCATAAATGTGAGCATAGGAGTATATTATAATGTCAATGTAGTGCATAAGACCACTCTCATTGGGACATTGTAATGCATTATATATTATTCTTGACAATGTCTCTATGATTTTACAAAATATTTTACGAAATAAAAAATCAAATTAAGTATAATCTTTTTCTTGGCTATACGAAATGTAAAATAACAAAGCAAGGTATAGTAGATGCTTATATCATATATGTAAGCTTGGAAGTTTGAAAAAAAGCCCATAAAAAGAAACTCGAATCCTTTTCAGTGAAGAAATCTGAAGAATGAAGCTCTTGTTTTTTTAAACTTTTGAAATTATGTTTTAATTAATTGCTTTTCACTTGAACATTGTATGGCTTTTAAAAGCATGTGACATAAAAACTTATAAAAAGATGTTTTTTTATTATTCTCTCACGTGTGTTCTACCAATCCGTGTGCCAACTTTATCTTCTTTTTTTGGGAAAAAAGAGAAAATAGTTGTGCTTTTGAGAAGAAAAAAAAAGTTGGTTTTTTGATGCTTATTCCAAACTTGAAATATACAAATTCCAGCCAATTAAAGGTTAGACTTTTAAAAAAGAAGAAAGAAAAAATTACACTATAGTTAATTTTATTTTATTCTCATTAGTAATTAATTTTTCGATTATGAATCAAAATTTGGTTTGGATTGGTTTGCATCGGTTTGAAAGTCAAATGACCACACTATAGATATAAAGACGCAAAGAATCAAACTATATGACGTCAAGAAAAAATAAATCAGTTTCGGTTTGGTCCATCTTAGTTTGGTTTTTACATGTAAGTATAATTAAGCTTGGGCCTTGTTCCGGACTGTGGTTAAGAATAAGAATACTACTATGTCAAGTGACATAGACCCATTATGGCTTATTGGGCTCTCTGTGGCGTGGCCCATAAAATTATTTCAACTCTTCCCTATACGCGCAATATTATAGTTGATGTAAATTCTTAAACACGAATACTGCTAATACTCAAAACAGAATAAAATTTGCTTATCAGTTTGATATCTTCTGTCTTTGAAGGTTTATGTTACAAATAATAAAATCTAGTTGTGTTTATATTGACTTGCCCAATTTGTCCTTAGTTAATACAATTTTGCTTGTGTTTGTGTATCTATATATTATTTCCGGAATATTAAAAAAAATAAACCTTTAAGTTAGTATTTATTTACTAATTTTGCCATTGAATATATTTATATACAATAATTATTCACTTAATTATACCTAATTGTATATAAATTATAGTTTATAAAAATATTCAATAGCTCGCAGGTTATATACAATAAAATTTTGCCATTGAAAATATTTATATACAATAATATATTAAATATACTAAATATAACTTAATTATACTACAAATTCACTTAATTAGAGAAAGAGAGAGGTATACATCGTGATCTTTTTTTTTATTTATGATATTTTAATATTTATTAACATCTCCAAATTCATAAAAAAATTTGTTTATTTTACGTTATGTTTTTTTAAGTTAAACTAATATTTTTTAAAAAAATGCTAAATTTCAATTTTAAAAAAATATGATCACAAAATATTATATAGTTTTATTTAAATAATATATAATATAT
>KE158979.1:22439-42145 GCA_000411055.1 Leavenworthia alabamica | reverse complement strand
GGTTTTACCCGGTGTTGTTGCTCTCTGAAGTTCCCTGCTCACTTTGTCTTCTTTTCTCCCTCAAACTCTCACCCCACATCTTAGCCTCTGCAACTGCACGTTCCCTATTGATATCTCGGTTCAAAATCCGAGCTGTCTCTCTAGGTGAATCTTCTTTCTCAGAACCTTCTACATCAAATTTACTTCCCGAGCCACCTCCATCATCATTCCTTGTTATTAACCTCCCACCTCTTTCATCTCGGTTTCTCCTACCGTCATCTTTACTTGGATCATAAGCTTGGTTTGCAAGATAGGAAAGTGCAGTGACCACATCTGCTATAAGAGGACGTGTAGCTGCTTGTTCTTGAATGCACATTGAAGCCACAGCTAAAGCTTGATAGAGTGCACGAGTTGGAAACCTTCCCTTTAACCTAGGATCCGCCAGTTTTATGAACTTTCGTCTATCATTAAACAATGGCCGAGCCTGTTAAACACCAAAAATTTCTCAAACTTCATATCATAAGAGGATGAACAAACTTAAAGATAACAATAACTATATTTACCCAAGCCACAAGGTTCTGTTCTCCATGAGGCATCTCGCTATCTATAGCTTTACGACCAGTAATAAGCTCGAGAAAAACCACACCAAAACTGTAGACATCTGACTTAACTGTCAATTGCCCGGTCATCGCATACTCTGGAGCACAATAACCATAAGTACCCATGACTCTAGTGGAGACATGAGATTTGTCTCCAGTTGGTCCAAGTTTAGCAAGACCAAAGTCAGAAAGCTTTGGATGAAAACCCTCATCCAATAAAATGTTTGATGATTTAAAATCTCTATAAATCACAGGTGGGTTTGCCTTATCATGTAGGAATTCCAAACCTTTCGCCGCACCAGCA
Source organism: Leavenworthia alabamica (assembly GCA_000411055.1). Classification (NCBI taxonomy): domain Eukaryota; kingdom Viridiplantae; phylum Streptophyta; class Magnoliopsida; order Brassicales; family Brassicaceae; genus Leavenworthia; species Leavenworthia alabamica. The sequence goes on along the minus strand of KE158979.1, from coordinate 41,263 downwards.
GCTATCTTCATTCTCATGTTCCAATCTAAAGCCTCCTTATCCGGTGGAAGATCTGAGGCAGAGTATAAAACTACATCTCAACTTAAGTCTATATAATATAGGTAATAATATAATAAACAAATGAGTGAAGATTCTGCTAAAGATAGAGTTGACATTGACTAAGATCAGAAAGAATCTTTCAGTTGATATTGACTAAGATCAGAAGGAATCTGTGGGGTTTAAAATAGTAATGGATAAGAAAACCGCGAGAGATTTACCGTGGAGGTGATCTTCCAATGATCCTAAGGGCATAAATTCGTAGACCAAGAGACGTTGATCTCCATCAGCGCAGTAACCAATAAGGTTGACTAAATTGGGATGATGAAGAAGGCTAAGCATAAGAACCTCTACCAGAAATTCTCTGTTACCTTGTAGACCATTCCTGTCCAATTGTTTAACAGCAACAACCTAATAGAGATGAAGAGAAATATGGTTGAGAGACACAAACAACATTAATGTATGCAAAATCATCAAGCGAATCAACTAATCTGTAACACACAAGGAACAACAAAGTTAGCTATCTAACAATGTAACATAGCCTTGAACAATTGGAAGATAGCGAGCAGCGTCTTCGACCTTATCTTATACTCTCTTCGTTACGCAATAAGCGTCTGTTATATCTCATATTGTTTACCAAGTAAGACTACACATTGTTCTATCTAATTAATCCACTCTATTCAACAAGATAAAATTGGGGGTTTTTCAAAAACTTTGCATTCAACACAAAGAAACAACAGCTTTTATGAAACAAATTAAAAACTAAACAAGAAATTACCTGACCGGTGCTGTCAAGTCTTCCTTTGTAAACACGTCCAAATCCACCTTCACCTAAGAAAGTGTCAGGATGAAAGTTCATAGTAGCAGTAGCAAGTTCATGGAAAGCAAATGTATGAGCAGCAATTTGTTCAAGACCCTCTCTTGGAAGCATTAGCTCCTTTTTTGACCCTCCATTACTCTTTGAGCTAAGCTTCTCTCCTCCTGCAACGTCATCAAGACCAATCAGTTTACCAAAGACTTCTTCATACCTCTTAGGCTCTTACCAACCTAAGCTCCAAAAACAAATCAATCTAAAGGCATAAAACTTGTATTAATGTCTTCAGGGCACTACCTCCAAAAAAAAGAACAAATCTAAGATCCTGATTCAGTAGGATCATGTGATACTTATCCTGATCTTTCACAAGGTCCAAATTCAATTTCAAGATACAAAATTTAGACTATGGACGAACTTGGGACTTCGCAATCAGATAAAAACAAGTGAAATTGAAGTAAAAGGATCATAATTTCACATTAAACAGCTGAATCAGAACATGCCCAAATAGCATAAAACATCTAACAAGTTCATGTAATCAAAAGTACAGTGATGAGATCAAATCCTTTTAGTTTAATCAGGATGAGATAACCAGATCTTATTGGCATGTAACCATAGAGGAAAACTAATAAAACAAATGAGAAAAAATGAATATAATTTAAAAAACAAAACCTGAAGGAAGTCCAGAAATATTATTGGATAGTGTCGGTTGTGATTGTTTACGAACATTAGATTCATCAACTGGATTCAGCTTCTCGTCATCACTTGAATCACAACATGAGAAACAACCCATCTTCTCCACTCAATTTTCTCAATGAAGAAGATAACACTGTAATATGAAACTACAGAAACCCTTGAATCCTATAATAGTTAAATCAATGAACAGGAAACGATTGGATATAAAAAAAAGTGAAAAAATCCAGAATCTTTTCAATACCCAGAAAGAAAGAAGGAGAATTGAGATTCCGAGTACCAATAAAAAAATACAACTTTGTTCAGATTCGAACTAGAAAAAAAAAACNGCAGTTTTTTTTTTTTTTTTTGTGAGGAAATAAATCTTCTCTAAAAGATAATTTGTAATTCTCTTACAAGAAGTTAACTTTTTTCTTTATATTTTTTTGTTGACTAGAAAGAAAATAAAATAATGTCTTTTCCGTAAAATATAATTTGTAATTCTATTACAAAAAATAAAATATTTTTTGTTGACTAGACAGAGAATAAAATAAAGTCTTATATTTTTTGTTAATTCAAACAAATTAGCATGGTTGATTAATATTATTTTCCTAACATTACAATTTACAGATTTTAATGTAAAGTGATATGAAGCGTAGGATAAACGTTTTTCTCAATATTTTCTGTCACTTGTAAATATGATATATAATTAATTATGTTGCACTGACAGACTATTATTTTCATTTTTAAGAATTAATAATAATAAAAAAAAAAGTAGAAAATTGGAAAAACAAAACATTAGAATACAATAACAAAATAACGATAAAAATGATAAAGATGGAGGAAGATAACTATCAGTTGATTGTTAAACGTAATTTTATGCTGATTATTGTGATACTCGACTTTAGTTTGGACTATAATTATTAGCTAATTGTTAAACATAATTTATTGAATAAAGCAATTTTGAAATTTATGGGTAATTTTTTTTTGTATTTTTAATAAAAAGTAAGGACACATTTTCTGGAGTTGAGAAAGAAGTGAGACCAAACAGCTTCTTTTGTCATCCACGAGTGTTCACACTATTTTACCAATTTCTTAATTAAGTGTTATGGAAACTGTATTAATTACTTCATTGACATGCAACCTTTGATTGCTTACTAGTTTAAAATGTGTCATTTACCAACAATATGATATTCACAAACACTTAATGATATTTTAAAATATGAATTACAATTTCATATAGCTATTATGTACTTCAAAATAGAAGAAAACAAAAAAAGGCCTCAGAATTGTAAAGGCTGGGCCAGATGAGCCTAGATCACAATATGTTTTTAATGAAAAAATTTGATTAGCCCAAATATAAACTAAATTGCTCAAAATATAAAGTCTTAAACGCTTTCTAAATCTGATCATGTTTGAATTTGATGATTAATATAAAGTAGCATAAAAGAGAAAGAGAGAGATCGTGAGACGCAGAACCTTTCCTCTCTGGGTCAACGGACAATATGATTCCCAAAAAACACGAACCTCAGAAAAATATATAATAACTAAAACAGACAGAAAATAAATAAATCATAATTAGTATCGTCGAAGAAACTCTCTAATAATGGATTAACAAAGATTATAATCCTTAACACTAATTCCATTCATTCTTCCCCAAAATTCAATTGGATAGGATTTAAAATTTTCCCGGCGAAATGGATAAATCAGACGGTCATGAGACGGTGATGCCAGAATTGGAATCCTCTGAAGGCCTTAGCCAGATGATGGAAGCCGTCGACGATTTCATTAAATTACTTTCATCCGATAAGGATCCTCCGTTAGTGGAGATTCCTCTAGCGGTTGAGCCATTCCCTGAGAAGATGGATTCATTCGTGTCGAAGATGGAATCGTCTGGGATTGGACGGGACGTATCAGAGGACTCTGTATTTATTGATGCGGTTAACCGTATTTCGAAATCTGTTATGAAATTGCGGGAGCTTAAATTAGATTCAACACCGGTTTCTTCTTGGTTGAACCGGGCTAGTTCGGTTCAGCATCGTGCTGTATCTCTTCTCGACGAAGAGTTTCGTCATCTTCTAGATCGTTCTAGAGAGAATAAAGACGGTAAAAATTCCGATCATAACGTTTTACAGAACAATGAGGAAAAGGAAGATAAGTTTCCAGATTTTTCACCGGAATCAATCTCGACGTTGAAGAAGATCGCCTCAGCGATGATCTCCGCCGGTTACGAATCAGAGTGTTGTATGTCATACGAAATGTCAAGACGAAATGTGTTTAAGGAGGAGCTAAAAGAGGTTGGATTCGAAGGGATCAATGTTGAAGACGTACAGAGAATAGCTTGGGAATCTCTTCAAGGTGAAATCGCTTCATGGATCTCAATTGTTCGTCGTTGCTCCACCGTGCTTTATCCAGGCGAGTTATCTCTCTGTAACAATGTCTTCCCCGATCAAGATTATGCTCCGATTCGTAAACGTCTCTTCACCGGTTTGATCTCCGCTGTAACAATCCGATTCCTAGACTTCTCTGGTGCGGTGGTGCTGACAAAGCGTTCATCGGAGAAGCTCTTCAAGTTCTTAGACATGTACGAGACGCTTCGTGACTTGATTCCAGCTGTGGAACAATCCGATTCAGATCTGATTCAGGAAATTAAATTGGCTCAAACGAGGCTAGGAGAAGCAGCAGTAACCATATTTGGAGAGCTAGAGAAGTCGATCAAAAGCGATAATGGAAGAACACCGGTGCCGAGTGGAGCCGTTCATCCATTAACACGTTACACCATGAACTATCTCAAGTACGCTTGTGAATACAAAGAGACTTTAGACCAAGTTTTCCAACGCTATGAATATAATGAAACAGACACCAAACCTGATGAAACAGAGAGCAAACCAAAACAGAACAAAGAAGAAGATGAGGAATACAAATCCTCAGCTTTTGCTAAACAAATGATAAGGGTTATGGAATTGCTTGACGCAAATCTAGATGTTAAATCGAAACTGTACCGAGAGCCGTCACTTCGATTCATATTCTTGATGAACAATGGAAGATACATTTTGCAGAAGATTAAAGGATCAATAGAGATAAGAGACTTGATGGGACAGACATGGACAAGGAAAAGATCAACAGACCTTAGAATGTATCATAAGAGTTACCAGAGAGAGACTTGGGGAAAAGTCTTGCAATGTATGAATCAAGAAGGGATACAGGTGAACGGTAAGGTGTCGAAGCCGGTTTTGAAAGAAAGGTTCAAGATTTTTAATAATATGTTCGATGAGATTCACAAGACACAGAGTACTTGGATTGTGAGTGATGAACAGATGCAATCAGAACTAAGGGTGTCAATTGCTGCATTGGTGATTCCGGCTTATCGGTCTTTCTTTGGAAGGTATAAACAACATATTGATTCAGGGAAGCAATCGGATAAGTATGTTAAGTATCAGCCTGAAGATATTGAAGCTTGCATTGATGACTTGTTTGATGGAAACCAATCTACTTCTATAACACGCAAGAAAAACTAATGACTCCTTATCTCTAAGCTATGATGAGAATTTGACTTGTTGCTTCTGCATCTTCTATCACTACTTTCATTACCTTAGAACCCATGAAAACCTTTTTTTTTTAATGTTCTTTCTACTTTTAAAAGTTTTGAGTTTCTTTTTATTCTTAAGTCTATGTTTTAATTTCTTGTTTGAACAGGTTGTGAGCGAGAATTGTTTAGAACTACTTAGGGGTAAAGACACGAATATATCTTCAAAATGTATTTGAATATTTGTGTGTTTAAATTATGATTTTAACTCATGATTATGTTGATCTTGTGTATATATATATTGAAGATGTGTTTCAAATATAACGATTCTTAGTATATATGATCAAATGATAAGATTGATTCATGGTCAAGTGTTGTGGTAGCGGCGTCGATGTAAGGAGACTTGGCTCACAAGAAAGCAATAAAGTCCCTTTGACCTTTTCTATTATTTATTTTTTCAAGAAAGCTCCTTTATAAACTCCTAATCAACCCAGACAGACAAGTAGATAGTCACAAAAAAAAAGTAGAAACACATGTAAGGAGATAATTGGGGTATGGTTCAGAATCAGTTGGGTTATAGATCTAAAAACTCTATTGGGTAAAGGACCCAAAACAAATTTATTCTTTGATGAGCATTTCTCACATTGTAACAGTAGAATGAGCCAAAAAAGGCTCTTCACATGTCTTTGTTTGGTAGTGGTTAAAGAATTTTTGTTAAACAGTGTGGTTGTAGTGGATAGGTCACGGACTGAAAATATTCAATCACACACAGACACATACATACATTATCATCAGAAAGAACAAAAAGAAAGAAAGAAAAGAGAGTGTGTGAGATTAGCCACAATGTATCTTCCTCTCCTTTATCTTCTTCTCCTAGCTTCTTGCTTGACACATCAAGCTTTAGGCCGTGGTCATGGCCGTTCACCACCAGAAGGAAGGGTGGACCCTTCTTCTAGCATCACTGTCGTTGGTGTTGTCTATTGTGACACATGTTCTATCAACACTTTCTCAAAACAGAGTTCTTTCTTACGAGGTCAGTCATCTTGTCTTAAAATTACATGAACTGTTCTTACTTCTTAGACTTAAACTTATCTTGTAACTTAGGAATTAGGATTGGTCAATCTAGTTTCTGGTTTGATTAAGATCGGTTAAGCCAGTGTCTCTTCTTTCACACAGGTGTGGAAGTTCATGTGAGCTGTAGATTCAAAGCAAGTTCACCAAAAACAGTAGAAGAAGTAAACATATCAGTAAACAGAACTACAAACAAAAGTGGTGTATACAAAATCGAGATTCCTCACATCGATGGTATAGATTGTGTCGATGGAATCGCCATTGTATCACAATGCAGTGCCAAGCTACTCAAAACCTCTTCCAACGAGAATGGTGGTTGTAACATCCCTGTTTTTCAAACTGCAACCAATGAAGTATCCATAAAATCAAAGCAAGATCGTGTCTGTATCTATAGCTTAAGCGCACTCAGCTACAAACCTTCACACAGAAACAAAACAATATGTGGTGGCAAGAAACATCACCGGCGAGGGAAAGAGGAGGAGAAGACTGATAAGAAACATCGAGACTCGAAATTCTTTTGGCCTTATTTGTCACCTTATTGGTTCCCTTGGCCATACCAGAATCTACCGCCGTTGCCAACTCTACCACCACTTCCGTCGTTCCCTTTCCCTGTTCTTCCTTTTGGAAAACCTAATCCAGCAGTATCAGCTTTTGATTGGAAAGACCCAACCACTTGGATACCTTATCTTCCTCGTTTTCCTCCAGGAGATCACAATCTTTAGTGAAAAAGATTTGGTGTCCGTGTACCTCAAGATTTGGCTTGCTCTGTTTTATTTTTGTTTTTTGGTGATTTCCTCTGTTTTGGGGTTGATTATGTGTGTTTATTATAGATTACTTATTGATTAATATATGATTATTCTTCAGCTACAGAAGTTGAATGTATATGTCTGGTTATTGCATACTTGCTTTTATTGCAAATCTGCTAAGAGACTTAAAGATAAGGAAACTGATATGGTTGACTCATAAATATTTACATGGTTGACTTTGACCAGCAAAAAGCTATTGCATTCTTACAATACGATGAGTTGGAGTCTTTAACAAAAGTATAAGTTTACTACTAAAAGATAAAGAGATGTATAACCCTTAAAACATAACCAAAAAATAAACTAGATATGAGTCTTAGGACATGCGTCTTCTTCTACGGGTCTCAATTTGTTTCAATAGATCTAAGTCCTCCTCAGCTTCCTGTTTGTTTCATTATTACCAAATGATGTTTAAAATGCGAGGAGTTAATAAAGTCCATAAGTTATCATGGTAGTTACAGAGAACTAACCTGTAGTTTTCTCCTTAAGGCATCTTCAATCAAATCTCTGCGTGTTCTTTCTTCTTGAAAGATAGTGTTCACTTCCTTTTCCAAGCCTTGGATCTTAGCTTTTGATTCTTTGAGCTGGTTTCAATGTTAACCAATTGAATTTAGTATATATCACCCATTTGTTTATTTTTAAAACTATTAATAAGAGAAAAAAGATTTACTTGCAACTCAAGCAATGTTTTCTGTCTTTGCAATTCCTCTTTAGCCTTTAGAGCATTTTCCATGTCTTGGATCTTAGCTTTTGATTCCTTCTTCAGCTGGTTTAATATCAAACAAATGGATTTAGCATATATATATATTACCAAATATTAAATGACAGATTTTGTAAGAAAGAAAAGGTTTACTTGCAACTCAAGCTGTGTATTCTGCCTCTGCAACTCATCCACCACTTTTGCTGCTTCCTCTTTCACCTTCTGCAACTCGACAGCTGATTTCTCTTTCACCTTCTTCAACTCGACAGCTGATTTCTCTTTCACCTTCTTCAACTCGGCTGCTGATTCCATTTTCAGTTTATGCAAATTGGTTGCTGCTTCCTCTTTCACCTTCTGCAACTCGACTGCTGATTGCTCTTTAGCCTTAAGCAACTCGGCTGCTGATTCCGCTTTCACTTTCTGCAACTTGGCTGCTGCTTCCTCTTTCACCTTCTGTATCTCGGTTGCTAGATTAGTTGAGCCTGTTTCATTACATCTAAGGTACAACAGAAAATTTTGTAACTTAAAATGGTACCAAAGATAACACATATTCATATCATTTATCAGAGATCAAACCTTATTCCAAGCCCATCATTCTTTAACACCATCTCTGGTTTTTTCGCACAACCACTTTCTCGTGTATCAACCTATTTAGCAGCAAGATTTATTAGAGACTCACAATTAGAACACATTAGTAAAAGAAGCTTTTTATTTTACCTGAGAGTTATGGTTTCTGCCAAATGATTCAACATTTTGTCTGTTCCGATCCGGTGCTACAGCTGAAGAAGATCCCTTATCAACGTCTATGTTTTTGAAATGTCGAGTGGTTTCTTGGGTCTGATAAGAAGGTCGAGTAGTTTCTTGGTTCTGATAAGAAGGTCGAGTAGTTTCTTGGTTTTGATAAGAAGGTCGAGTAACACTACTTTCATAACTCTTTTGTTTCCGTCTTGGAGCATAACCAATCTCCTGGCATCTTTTAGACCTAAGAAACCAATACATAAACTTCTGAGAAACTCCAAAAACCTCAGGTTCTACAAGTAGTTATAAAGAATATATAAATAATAATACCAATAGGTCTTTTGGTGGTGAATCAAACGTTGTTCAAGTCTATTAAGAACAGTGGTTCGCTCAAAACCTTGCTTATTATGAGCTGGTTGTATAAAATTAGCTTCCAATATGCCAATAACGCCTCGCCCATCGCTTCCAGCAGGATTCCAAACCCTCCAAAATGGCTGAAGAAAACAAAGCATATATTTCTACATGCAATGAAGATAACAAAAAAAAACACTATATGATTAAATAAGTCACCTTGATAAGCCTGTTCTTATGGTAGACATTGAACCCTTGTATATCGATATGATGGCGAGCATCTTTCACAAAGCCAAGCTCTAGAGAAGCCATCATCTGAAACTTGTAAAAAAGATTGTAATTAAGACAATGAAAAGTAAGAGTAATTAAGTTGTCAGATTAAGGTATTACATCTTGGTTTGGTGAACATTCTGATTCTGGAGAACTCATAGGTGTGTATGTTTTTTTTTCAGTCATCATCATGTCGTCTATTAAGTTGTGATGTTTGATTTCTTTGCCACGAAGAATGATTCTGAAGTTTTCTGGACGTCTCAGATACAGAATTGATGCATAACTCTGCAAAAAGAAAAGACCAGTGACTCGTTGACCAACACTATAAACAAATGAGATTTAATGTCAAGAAACATGAAACAAACATACACGTAACGAGTGTCGATATGTCAAGAAATGTCTCGAGTTTGGATAAGTATTCGCCATCTCAATGTTCTTCTCATCTCGGTTTACACCTCTAAGTTGAATATCCTGTAAATCATCATTCACACATCATTAAATAGTCTATGTACTGAACTTATTTGGCTAGTGATCTATCTTACATGAGGATCAGTATCGAAATCGAGTTCCAAATTCCCCTCATCGTCCTCCCATAGATTATATATCACAATCCGAGTACCTTGCTCTTCTAGTGATTCAAACTGTATCATTCAACAAGTAAAAATGAGATGCAATAAAAGGTAGTTTAGCAATGAAAAATAAAGATATATAACAAAACCTGGTTGAATAAATCTTCTTGGGATAGATAAGGAGACCACATCAGTATAGTATCTAAATTATCAAACCAATCATCTCTGGAGTTATATACTATCTGCTTCCAGTTGTTATTCACCAACTCAAAATCAACCTTAAACCAAAGATTCAGATTAAATGTTTTGAATAAAAGAGCAATATATATATAAACAAGTAAATATTATTTGTACCGTGGGGACAATTGCTTCACATTTTTTAGTCTCGTAAAGAAACGTATATGATAACATACCAATGCTTTGTGTTGGACTGAAACAAATTTATAACACAGTTATAATTGAAACTATGTTACAAAGTAAAAAAAACATAATGATGAGGTGGAATAGCTTACTTATGTCCATTGGTTCCTCTACAACGTGTGAAGACAATTGCATCAGCACCAATTCTCATTGTACCAGTTTTGAATCCGTTACCATCTTCATTGTTTGTTTTACAAATGAATCAACACAAGTTAATTTCAAAAGTGAAAAGTTAAAACTAGTTTTTAAAGAAGTGAGTTTGAAGAGGCTTACTTACATTGACCAACTTTATCAGCCATATAACGTTTTCTTGAATACCCCAAAGAAAGACACTCTCTAAACCTACTAGGATTCATCCCACCACCATTGTCTGCAATGTTAAACCACTCAGGATCAGTTGAATAAGGTTTTTAATAATATAATTTTAAACATCATTTTGTTATCACAAATTTAATTAACCTTCAACTATTAACATGTTGCTCTTTCCACCTTTGTTACTTGTTGTTGAATCAACATGAACATATGTAGCACCATTAGATACCTGTTTTACAAATTTACCAAACAAGACTTATGTTATATGCAATAACAAACTATGACTAATCAATGTCAAAGTCGTCTTAAGGACAAAAGCAAATTGACCAAGAAAGACTAAAGCTTTGTTGTTTGACTGATATGGATAAAAAAACAGTTTTTAATAAAATAATTAAAGATCACACATATAAGGTATAAATTTTATATAAAAAATAAGTATATAATAAGTCATACCTCGTCTACAGAATTGTCTAGAAGTTCAGCTAAAGCTCCAAGTGCCCACTTATGACTTGTTGCGTTCGCATGAAGAAATTGAGGATGAACCCTAACCGCCGCATCATTGCCACCTATTGCATGTAACAAAACACTTCACACAATTAGGGTTACGAATAATTTTAGGCATTATAAGGATATGATCAAGTTCATGTTAGATTACAATAGCTAGGTATAGGCACATATTCATCGTCATCGCCTGCTTTCCAAAATTGTTTAGAAAGCTTCGGAGTCGGACTCTTCGGTTTCACGATCGTCAACGGCTTCGCTTCCAACGCGACAATGGTATTACCATCTTGATCGTTACTTTCAGCCGTCGTTGATCTTGATTTCTTGTTATTCAAGCTATTAGAAGCCTCATTGTCTTCATACGTTCTTATAACTCTTTTGACTCCGTGTTTAGGGCAGTGACCATCGAGGGTCGAACCGGAAAGGTCTGATCGGGGTGGTTTATGGTTAGTACTGCCACGGTCGGTCATGCCTCCGATCACTAACAGCGATTTCTTATGTTTGATTTGAGAAGAATCCATTGTTGGAGAAGCTTTTAGGGTTTTGAAACAGCTCGAAGTGGGAGAGAGAGAACGTGAAACAAGAATGGGATTTTTCCAAAGTAACCTAATGGGACTTTTTTATAGAGAAAGAGGAAGAGTGGCGCTACTTACAAATAACCGTTCACCTTCCTGGATCCAATTACGTTCGGTTCTTATAGGCCCAGGCCCAGGCCCAGGCCCATCTACAATATCTATTAACATAAGTAATTAATTTCATTTAAGGTTTTATTTAATATGCTCTAAGCCTCTAATCACTTTTCTAACACTCCAATGACTCTCTTTCTTTTTTCCATTTATTTTCTTAAATTGACATGAATTTATACAATTCATCAAAAAAATTTCTATTTTTACAATTTCTTTTTTTTGGTCAATCACTTTTTTTTTTTTAATTTCCAAAATTTTGACAAATTTTACCAAACAGTAATTTCATTGTCCTGGCTACAATATTACAATTTTCAAAAGTAATTTTTTTAAATCAATGTTAAAATTATTAATACTAAAATATAATTTAGGATTCAAAATGTTTAACTAAATTATAAATATATATATATATATAAAGTTCTGAACGAACCTGATTTCCAAAACATTTGTACATCAACCTAAATCTCATGTCATCAAGCAAGTAAGCGTTAGGTATTACAGGTTGTGAACTGGCGTTAATGGGACAAGGGAGAAAGATATGAAAGTAATTTATGAGGTTCTGTTTTCTTTAGAAGAGGAGACTCAAGTCCTAATGGCTGATGCTCTGGTTTCGGACTTTAAAGTCTGAGTGTATAACAAAATATAATTTCAGAACGATTTTAAGATTTGCGGCTACACAAATATATAAATGCAACGAGTGATTTAGGGTTGAATTAACATGTAAAAACAATAATTAAATTATTAATGTATTTCTATTTCTTTAATTCTTTAATGCATAATAAATCTAGAGCCTCAATTTCTTATGGCCGTCAATAAAACATTAATATATTTATAGGTCTCCAAAATTCTAAAATCATACTTTTTCAATAATAATTATTATTTTTGTGTGCTAATTCAAATAGATAATTAAGTTGAACAAATTTTATTTATGTATTGTTTTTTTTTTTAAGTTTATTGAATTATTTTCTAATATTTTCATATCAAATGTTGAAATAGACCTATCCATCATAATTTATCTATGTGTATTACGATTTACGAATATTTCCAACCTTATTCTATGTGACAAGGTTAATATGCACATCACTGTATTTGTTAATAATTAATAGTATTACTTATTAATTATTATTATGACTTGGCTTTATTATTATAATAATAATAACATAAAAGTTAAATCAAATAGCAAAATAAATTTTGATTCTCAGGCTCTTTGGTTCTATCTCACTCATCGTCATCTTTAGTCTTCACCTACCATTTACCAACAGACGCGAGCAAGCGTTTGAGCTCCCATGGCGGCGACCTTTTCGATGATGACTCTGGTGCGTTTCTTTTTTGTTTCCTCTTTTAAGCTTTTTTTGACCTCACTTGTTCTTCTCTCACTCCTCTTCCGGTATCATCATAGTCAAATCCGAAGTCGCTCTCAACTCCTCCACGAAGACTTTCTCAAATCAATACCTTTGCTTTGACATCTTCATCTTTTCAATTTCGCACCAAATTAGCCTTCGATTCCATTACATTTCCGTCATCACCTGCCTTCTCCGCCTCATCATTCCTCCTCAATACATCTTCTACCAAAAGAAACAACCGCTGCTTCTCTGTTCAATCGAATGCTGAGGTTAGAAATCGATTGATTATTCATTTAGCTTAATCTCTGAGGTTTATATTAGATTTGTGAAGCTACTGAATCATAATATATGTGTAATCTCAGTTGTTAAGTGAACCTCAATCAAAAATAACACAAAAGGTGTATTTGGATATAAGTGTTGGGAATCCAGTGGGAAAATTAGCAGGGAGGATTGTTATTGGATTGTATGGTGATGATGTTCCTCAAACTGTGGAGAACTTTCGAGCTCTATGCACAGGTACATCCAATTATCATTTCATATTTTTGGAATTTGGATGTTGCTTTGAGATTTGTGAAGGGTTTAATTCTTTGTTTGTTCAGGTGAGAAAGGATTTGGCTACAAGGGTTCAACATTTCATCGTGTCATCAGAGATTTCATGATTCAAGGAGGAGACTTTGACAAGGGCAATGTGAGTTCATTGGCTTTACAACAACTGTTCCTTTTATTGTTTAGATATTTCTTCTTCTTCTATATAAGTTATACCTGTGGACTGGAAATTATAGTTGCACTCAGTAGGGAACATATAAATCGTTTATTGGATATGTAGTTAGCTGTGAATATCTTATGCATATGCCTCATCTATTCTCTGCACAGTTTAGTTACTGCTGGTATAATTCCATTAGAATGATACAGAGGCCTAATTGTTGAGCAGGGAACTGGAGGTAAAAGTGTATATGGCCGGACATTCAAGGATGAGAATTTCAAGTGTAAGTCTATCCTCTTCTCTCATTTAGGTCTGTTTCATTTCTTTTCCATTCTCCCCTGCTGTGCAATTTGACATTCAAATTCATCTGTGGTAATGCAATTTGGCTTAAAGCCCAACAATCTCTTTTCAGTGAGATGAGTATATAAAACTTCCATTTTTATTAATTTCTTGAAAGTAATGCTGATGCAATATACGATATGCAGTATCTCATGTCGGACCAGGAGTTCTGAGTATGGCAAATGCTGGCCCTAATACAAATGGAAGTCAGTTCTTTATCTGCACTGTTAAGGTAAAATTATCCCTCTGGTAGTCTGGTTAAGTAAGGCTTACTGTTAAATAAGAAGTAATGTTGTATAAGTAGGAAAGAATGTCACTTGGTGTGATCCTAGAGCATCGACAATCCATAAGAACATACATATTACATATAGACACAAATGCATAACTTAAGATAATAGATTTTTGATACTGGACTTAGATTAAAATGATGAACCAATCAAGCTTTGTTACTAAGTTGAGTATAACATGATGTGGACAGACATCCTGGTTAGACGGAAGACATGTAGTGTTCGGACAAGTACTAGAAGGAATGGAAGTGGTGAAGCTAATAGAGGAGCAGGAAACAGACAGAGGAGACCGTCCAAGAAAGAAAGTGATCATAGCAGACTGTGGTCAACTTCCAATGTCCCAAGCTTAAGAAAGTAGAAATTGAAATGGGAGCTAAGCATTTACATTTTGTCACCCTTTCTTTTATGACCTGGATTTGTAATAAAAATGCCAAAAATATAACACATTTTAATGGTGAAAAAAAAAGAGAAACCTCCTTTGGTTTATTTATTAATGTTACATAACCAAAATCTATGTGAATGAATATGAAACACACAAACAAATCTATTGATCAGAGACTCTTTCACTGGTCAAGGCTGACGTCACCCCATTGAACCTTGTGTTTAGCAGCTAGATAATGAGCACCAACTGGACCACGACTCCCATAAGGATAGTACTCAGGGATTCTCTTATTCTCTTCTATCTCTTTAAGCAATGGAGTGAATAGAGCCCAAGCTGCATCAAGCTCGTCACTTCTTATAAACAATCTTCTTTCTCCTTCTATTGCATCTAGCAAAAGCCTTTCATATGCATCTGGTATCTCCTTAGAATACCTAGCTGAATATAAAAGATTCAAGTTACTTCTATCTAATCTCATTCCTAAACCAGGGACTTTATTGTTGATTTTCAAATAGATTGCTTCATCTGGTTGAACACGGATCACTAGCTCATTTGTAGCTTGGTCAAGATCAGAACCAGTATTTCGATTATACAAATTCCCCGGAACATGTCTGAACTGCACCCTTATCTCTGCACTGTAATGTTTTTACTTATCAGTAATGAGTCAATCTACAAAAAGACTTCCTAAGTTTGATGATGTTATAGAGACACCTATGACCTACCTCTTGGTGTCTAATGCTTTGCCAGCTTTCATTAGAAATGGCACACCGTCCCATCTTGCATTGTCAATGAAAAGAGCAGCAGCTGCAAATGTTGGAGTTAGACTACCTTTTGGTACAGTTTTATCATCGGTGTAACCCGGATTTGTCACTCCTCCATTTGTATGGCTTTTGTACTGTCCTATTACCACATCTTCAACTCGAATTGGCCTCATCGAACGTAAAACCTTAACCTGAAATTGTACATGAGAGACCTTTTCATTCTTGAACCAAACACAAATAGTAAAGTGAAAACATAAAATATATCATTACATTACCTTTTCATTTCTTATATCCTCTGCATCCAAACTAACAGGTGTTTCCATAGCAAAGAGAGCTAAAATCTGAAGCAAATGATTCTGCATTATATCTCTTATTATTCCATAGTTGTCAAAGTACCTAAGTTAAAGAAACTAAACATAAGCTTTCAATACATAAGAGACACTAATAGATGATGAAAAACATGCACTATACCCTCCACGTCCTTCAGTGCCAAAGTCCTCAGAAAATATGAACTGCACATTCCTTATGTACTGTCTTGACCATAGTGGTTCAAATATAAGGTTTGAGAATCGAAGAACAGATAAGTTCTCGACTAGTTCCTTTCCTAGGTAATGGTCTATCCTGTAAGAACACAATTTTAATTATCATATCAGCCAATAGCACCACCACTAAAACAAAGCTATAAGTATAATATCATTATCTCCTACCTAAAAATTTGATCTTCATCCAAATACTGCTTAAGGGATTTCGTTAAAGCGGCAGAGGTTTCAGAATCTCGACCAAAAGGTTTCTCGACAATGACCCTAGTCCATCCATTAACAGATGAAGCAGAAGTGCTTGCACATTTCACAGCATCTACAAAAATATTAGGAGGGATAGATAAATAAAAGAGGCGGTTTGAGATTCTTCCAGCCTGCAGAAAATAAAAAATGATAAGAACACCTATGGAAATGAAGTAGACTTCAAGTTTCTTGTTTGAAAGCATAAAATATCAATTGATTGAGATCAATACCTCATGTTCCTTGAGCTTCTTGTTCAATTCAGTAAAATGTTCTTGAGAATCATACTGACCAGAATGATAAAAACATCTATTGAGAAATTCTTCCATCTTTTCACCACAGTTCTCCCTGAGATTGAAAAGAAGTAAAAGACAGAAGCATAAGTATCTTTGTCTTTTAAAACAAAAACAGAAGCTTCAAGGAGCTACAAAAGCTCACCTCTTATCAATTCTGCAGGTAAGGGTTTTGCTGACCATGTTTCTAAGTTCAGCATCTGTCATCTTACTCCTAGAATAACCGTATATTGTAAAATGCTACCACACAACAAAATCAAATTGTCAAGCTTTAAAATAGCACAAACATAGAGAAGAAAGAAAGTAATCTTCTAGGCAAAATACCTCAGGAAGACAACCTTCATAGTAAAGGGCAAAAAGGGCAGGAAATATCTTCTTCTTAGCAAGATCACCAGAAGCTCCAACCACAGTAATACTAACAGTTGACAGGTTTTGACCATCAGATTCTTCTCCAATTTTAGCTGATTCTTCTTCTTGAGATAAAACTGATAGTACCTCATCTTTCAATCCATTAAGACAAGATTGACTCTCTGTTGGATTTGAATTGGTCACAGTTGCACCTAAAAAAGGTTGTTTTTTTATTTAAGGTTTGACAAATCCGATCCGAAAAATAAATAGAGAATGGAACTAACCATCTTGCATAAAGACAGAACCATGACTAGACTTCCTCTGAAATCGAACACAGAGCTCATGAGATTTCAATCCTTGAGGAGAAGCAGATAGGAAGGATAACGATCGATGTCGGTTATTGTTAACCGGAGAGAAAGAAGTCGAATAACCGGAACTATAGGATCGGGAGCTGACGGAGGAAGACAAAGACGCCATCTTCAAACTTAACAATACACAGAGAAAAATGGAGTATTAAAGAGGAGATTTGTTAGTTTAAAAAGAAGAACATCAAAAAGTGATTTTAAAGGGGCATTTCTGCAAATGAGAACCTTTTGAGATCTCTCAAAGGTTGCCTAAAACTTGCTCACTGGTGAGCTCGTATGGCTGCTGTTACCTCAAAATAAATATTCAATTCAACCAATAACCCAAGTTGAGGACTTTTCTTTCTCGTTCTCTTTTTTTTTTTTTTCTTCCAATAAGAGATCTCATAATAATATACGTTTCTCAAAGATGCTTTCTTCTCTATTCAGCTATTAACTTTGGGCTGAATAGTTTTTAGTTGATGCAAACGTAGTTGGAAGGTGAAGGTTTTGTTCTTTTTGTGAACTTTTTCATTTCAGAATTAGTCTCCAAAACCAAAATTTATGAGGTTTAACTACACAACTCTTGAAAAGACATACAAATTCTCGTTTTCAATCCTCAGTAAAGAAGAAAAAAATCAATACTTCTCTCAAACTACAATGACAAACTCTCTGGCAAATAAACTTGCACAAATTTCATCTCTCCCTAACATGATTCTCTCGAACAAGTACCAATACAAATAACAAAACTACAAAAAAAAAACACTCAAAACTGTGTGATTTGAAATAAGCTCATACAAGATCAGAGAACTAGTGCGACTTTCTCATGAGATATCAGAGGAGATGGATTCGCAATCAAGGGCTCGTAATGGTCTGCTCCACCACCACACCAACCTGAAACAGTGAGGATGATTATTACAACCAAACTAAATCACAATAGATGCGGAGAAACCAAGATTTTTATACCTGTGCCTTTCATGAATAGAAAAACTGGGACTTCAATGACTTCACTTCTTGGTTTGTGAGGAAGGAAGAACACACAGTTCTCTTCTTCTACCATCCCATCTGCTCCATGCGCTTGCACCTACAAATATATCCAAATTTCAAAACTTTACTTTGGTGTAAATTGGAAAAATACAACCAAAGTAACAAACTTGATTAGTAATCAGATAAACTTACCACATAGAATTCTCGTTTGAATTCTGTGGCAAGACATTCAATAGCTATATCATCCCCAAAAGCAGCTGCATGCCCTTGACGGTTCTCATCAACAGATAACAATCCATCTTCCGTATATTGCAAGCTGATGATATCATATTCATCCTCAGCTGACCCTGAAATGGACATGTACTTAGCCCAACTAACTCCATCGTTCACCGGTAAACACCTCTCTCTGTAGATTGACTCTGCAGCTGTTTCTCTGCCAATGGAAGAAAACATGAAAGGAGACAAAATTAACAAACTATACAGATTTTACAGATCATTGTTTCTTTCACCAAAGGTTATAACTTTCCTATTTACATATTCATAAAAAACGTATTCTTTAGCATCAAAGATTTATTCACCAGATCTGAATCCGAAGTGAGCAAAAAGAAAAAGGAGCTAAGTACCTCTGCATCCCAATCTGTATAAGCTCTTCAATGGCGGAATCAAGACTCTCACGTTCGTCTTTTTTAGCCAACAACTTCACTTCCTGAACAATATGAATCCCCCACCCACTTTTCAGATCCGGAGAATACATATGCCTAATCGCATCTTTAATAACCTCTTTCTCCTCCTCGCTTCCAG
>KE158979.1:0-22375 GCA_000411055.1 Leavenworthia alabamica | reverse complement strand
ATAGAAACGGCGGCTGTTGATGGTTCTCTCCAAGGAACAGACGGTGACTGAATTGTCGCCGTTGAATCACAAAGAAGCTTTCCCATTTTCTTAAAGATTAATAAACAAAAAACCACCAAACCAAATCTGCAAATTTTTCAAACAAAAAATGCAACGAAGATAGATAATAACCGAGAGGTGTTTTCGCTCAACGGCTAGATAGAGCTGATATGATTCGACCGACTCTTGGAGTTAACGGTCAGATCTAAGAGATATATAACGCGGGAGGGAAATAAAACACGTGGCATTATCTTAGTGGCTTCTTCTAAAACCTCTGACTAACGACTGGCTGAAGGCTTGGGTGGCCGGGACCATCCCACTCAAAAACAATTAACCTAATTTTTTTTAATTACTAAATATTATTTACAATTTTAATCCTCTTGAGTTATTTTATTTTGTTAATTAGCCCACTATGTTGTTATTATCTGGCATATCCTCTAACGTGCACATGGTGATGTTTCCTTTTTGGTAGAGTTCCAATTATATTTAAACACATCAGATTTTAAATATGGGATTCTGACCAATGAGAGAGGTTTCTCACACGTATGAATGAGCTGTGTCAGGGATGGGAGATGATGCGCCCACATGTGCGGGTTTGTCTTGGACGGCGTGAATAACGTCGTGAATCGCGCGTTAAATATAAACTGGACTTTTCACTTGTAACGGCTAGTAAAAAGAAATTATTTTACTCTTCGATTTCTTGTATACAGAGTTAGTTGGTGGTTTAACTGATAAAACCAAGGATATAATGTTGTAATATCATTACAAATATAAAATTAAAATAATAGCATGTAAACATTTTCAAACGAAGTTAATATAACAATTAAAATAACTATTTCACTAAAAAAGGTTTACAAAAATCTAACTTTGGTAGGTGGCAATGGGCCTAAATATTGGATCCAGTTTCAGTGAAATGGGCCTGAATATTGGATGTGTGTTCAGAAACTGATGGGTTTATATTTGAAAGCCCAAATATATTAAGGCCTCCAGTTCATGCTTGGATTACCCAAGTAGATTTATTGAAAGGCCTCAAATCCCTCCAAATCTTAAAAAGGTAAAAATAGCATCTTTGACAAGACAAGCTAATCATGAGTAGAAGTTAGCTATGAATCTTTGAAAGGTAAAGCTAAAAGTATTTTATAAATTTGTTAGCAAGGGAATAAGAAATTTAAATTACTACATCAACTCATGAGCATAATGATTAATGAACCATAGAAATACAACAAAATATATGTACTTGATACATTTTATTATTATATAATTGTTTACTTATTTAACACATTATTCTTGAGCATTAAATTTAAAAAATGAGGAAATAACTTCTTTTGTTTTTAATTCAAAAATTATTTAATTAAAGTTCTATTTTATCTATTAAAATTATTATAGTCAAATAGTAATAACCACAAAAACTTCAATAACCGTTACAACGTGATCCTCGTGTAATCATATTCAATGTATAATGATAAAAACGTGACTAGTATCACGTAACGTAGATTAAAAACGAAAAACATGACTAGAATTTTGACTTTGAATACTTACTAAAGACCAAAATCCAAAACTTCCACAATTTATTAAAAAAAAAAATTTAATTAATGAATGAACTAGAATTATTTAAAAATTTTGTATACATTATTATTCTATCATATAATATGTACTGAAAATAAATTATCAATTCATATACATTTTAAAATTTTAAAATCCGCTAAATTTACATATATTAAAAAACAATTAGTGTATAAAACAACATCCATAAAAATAGCAAATGTATATATTGTAATATACCAAAAAAAAAGTATGAAAAGAATAAAAAGCAAAAAAAAAATTGCATGGGTTATTGAAATAAAGGAGGTAAGGTGTGCCGTATAATTGGAGTCCATTTTCCAAAAAATAAAAAAAAATTTAAAAAATAAAACAAAACGCTACAATACTTTTATCTCTCATTAAATTATACATAAAAAAACAAAAAATATAAAATAAAATAAAGCTCTGTGTCTCCACTGACATTGGTAAAGGCTGAGAGCAAATAAAAGGAGACTGTTCACCATCATCTATCTTCATTTCTCCCAAGATTAAAAAAAACATGAAAATGAAGACGAAAGGAAAAATTTACCCTTCTCCTCCACAAACAACACCATCATCTTCTTCTTCATCATCTCTCTCTGTCTTGAATCTTCTTCCGGCAACGGTTTTGGTTCTTGTTACAGTTTTATCTGTTCAAGAAAAAGAGGTTCTTGCGTACTTGATAACCAGAGGAACCACTATTTCTGATTCAAAAAAGAAGACCAACAAATCTGGAAACAATCATAAACCTCCAGTTTTTGATTGTGAGTGTTTTGATTGTTATACTAGTTACTGGTTTCGATGGGATTCATCTCCAAATCGTGAGCTAATCCATGATATCATTGAAGCTTTTGAGAATCATCAACTCAATACTGGTGAAACTCAAAACTCACCTTCTCCTAACAAATCTAAAAGAGGTAAGAAGAAGAAGAAAGAGAATCCGGGTCATCGGGTCGGGTATGTTGATGATAAGAATAAACCAGTCGTCGAAACCACAGTTTCTGAGAGTCGCCAGGTGTCATCACCTGATAGATTGAGTGAAGCTGACGTGGCAAAAGTTGAAGAATCAAAGGTTGTATTGCCGGCGGTAACGGCGACTGTTCATAAGGGGTTGGCGAGAAAGGTATTACCGGATGTGTTGGGTTTATTCCATTCCAATTTTTGGAGATTTTGGAATCCGAACCCTTAAAAAGCATCCACCTTATATAAAAAAAAAAGTTGTTTTTGTTGTTGCTTTGTTTTCATAATAAAAATATAAAATAATTTCTTCTTAATTCTCAAACTTATGTTCATAATCATAGCTCAAGTCAACCACCACATTTAGACAATTTCTTTTGCAATTTTGGTTTGGTGGTGAGAGTCTAGTCTCTAGGGCCATTTTGAGATTTTTTTTTTTACTTAGAAACAAAGTTTGTGGATTAGGTAGAGAGTTTCAAAGGTGGGCCAACAAATATTTTACTTGTGATTAAGGCAATCCTTATATAGTGAGACTATGTCTCATTCTCATATCTATTACTATATTTTTAGCATCTGACAATGTTGTTTCAAATTTATCCTAATATATATTAGCTTAGATGTAGTTGACCCAATAAAACATTATTAGCTTAGATTTTTATCAATTTATGTTGGGTTATAATGCATCTTAAATAACTTTACATATACTCTATTTCTTAATCAAGTGAGGCACCTATAATTTGTAGCGAGACATGATAAAAGCCTTTAATAAAACTGTCGGCCTATATAACTGTTTATTAATGGCTTATTAAGCCCAACAACAATTGTCGGCCTATATAACAGGCCCAAAGTAATTAGAGAGAAAAAAGAAAGACATTGTAAGAGAATGATCACGTGCGTCTTCCAAGAATCTTCTTTTAGGCTTACAATATTCAAAAAAGTAAAAAACATTAACCCTCCTTTTTATTTTTTTACAGTGCTCTTTGAATGGTCAACCAAACGTGGACTAGTAGTAGGAAATGGTGAGCTACTTTTGTTTTCCATTTGAAATTAGTTATTAATATTGGTAAAATGGTTTTAAAATTCAACCTCGAGAAAAAATAATCAATTATTAACCACGTCTGCTCTAAGGCTGCTATAAGGTTTAAAAGTTTGACCAAACTTACATATAGATTTTTTACTGACGTCAAAAAACAAAACTAAGAATAAGTTATTTTTCATTTTTCGCCAAGGACAAAAAAACGTAGAGGCATACGTCATGAGTTATATCTCCAGTCACGCAATTAGAATTTATTAAATAAAAACGAATTTAAAATATGATCAAGAATTGAAATTTAGCCCTAAAATGTGTTACGCAATTATATTCAAATATTTCATTTTTCCCTTTTTGGTTAAAAGGCATTACATTATTCGTCGGTTTGTAGAACGTAGCCAAGAACCTATTGAAACTATTTCTCTTTTGCCACATTAGTCAACACAATTTGATGATGGTCCATGTTTAAACTCATATATTCAAAACCAGAAAATGACTTGTGTGTTTAACAGCCAACTTATCATTTTAATTATTGTCAAAAAATTATATAATATGGAATTATGGATAGATTCAAACACAGTATACTTTGATTGGATAATTCATAAGATAACATATATATATACAAATACTATACGACGTTCGATAACAAGAAAAACGTAACTCATATATTACGTCATTCAAGAGCTCATCGACTAGATTGGTTCGTTCGTAATGATCTTCATATCCCCATGCATCGTGAGTAAATGATTCATACGTCAGATCACCAATAAGAAATCTTTGAACCCTTTGCAATAATTAATTAAAATATATGCAATATTTATAAAGCAGTCTCACTTCTATACGTTCTTGTATAGATCTGATCCTTATCCTTATAGTATATATAAGAATTAAATTTGTACTGAATACCAAAAAACAAGTCTATCTATTTAGATCTATATACATTGATAAAATATGATATCATAAACTTAATTATGTGTATAGATGTAATATAAATAAGGTTAATTCTTACGTGTCGTTTACGACACTGCCACTCTCTAACGATAAACAACGGGCCGCCCTCATCATCTTTGACTTAATAGTCTCCCATAAATATGTCTATATATTATATAGTCTAAACTTTAATATGTTTTCACAAATTCTCTATATACCAACACCAAATTCTCCTTCATTTGGAATTAAGGTGTATCAGTTTGTATTTTGTTGTTAGTAAAATACCATAATTTTAAAAGGAATATGGAGGGGTATAATAATGGATCGTTGTATGCTCCATTCTTGTCTCTAAAACCTGAGTCAAAACCAGAGTTGCATCAAGGTCAAGGCGAAGAAGAAGAAGAAGTTTCAAAGGTTAAATCAGAAGGTAGTTCGAGAAACTTGGAGTTGAAAAAGAAAGGTAAGAAACAAAGGTATGCGTTTCAGACAAGAAGCCAAGTTGATATACTTGATGATGGTTATCGATGGAGGAAATATGGCCAAAAGGCTGTCAAGAACAATAAGTTCCCTAGGTTTTTCTTCTATTTCTTCTCCCTTGTGTTATAATAAGAGTGCATATGCTTTAGCCAATAATGATTTCACTATTGGTTTAGGATATATTGTTTGATTAATCTATGGTCTTCATCTTTTATATATATATCTAGCGAGATCCAAGATTTAATATTTTAAATGCGCATTTTGGGAATAAGCATGATAGTTATAAGTTACTCTATTATTTAAGAGACTAAAAAATGTTGATATAAATGTGCAGGAGTTACTATAGGTGCACATATGGAGGATGCAACGTGAAGAAGCAAGTTCAAAGATTAACTTCCGACCAAGAAGTCGTTGTTACAACCTACGAAGGAGTACATTCTCATCCCATTGAGAAATCTACTGATAATTTTGAGCATATTCTCACTCAAATGCAAATCTACTCTTCTTTTTAGACTTTTATACATTTGGACCCTATCTTTCATAGAGCTCATGTTGTAAATTTTATATACAATATAATACTAAATTTTAAGCTTTTTGGGGAAAAAAACATGATGATCAACATGGATTTATATATTTTAGTTGTAAAATTTAGTATTTATAATTCAGGATTGTGAAATATACAAAGCATAGTGAAGATTCAAAAATTCGTAAGAATTCTAATGCATGGTTTTGAATTAAGATTTGAAAATTGGATGAAAGCTTTTTAGAACTAAAGATCCAGTTGCTAATACAAAACAGAACAGCTTGATCTAAAACTGTTTCATGGATTTATTATTGCCATGTTCCAAAAACTTAGTCTTCTATTGACTTACAAAAAAACATTCAAGAATCCAAAACCAAGATTTTAATCAAACCTATATAGTTTAGATCTTTAGATTGGTGCGGATTCTGCTTCCATATACTTACAGATCCTTTCCATAACCTCTCTTCCTTTAACACTATTCTGCATGAATTTCTCTGCGCACTTTTGCTCAACTTTCTCAGCCATTGATGCTAGAGCCGATAAGGGTTTGATCCTAATGCTTGTCTCCTGGCTACAAACAGTCCAGGCCAACGGATTTTCTGGATGCGGATCATATCTTATCCTCTCCTCCACTTCAATGAACTTTTGGAGACTAACGTTCTTTGTTGTAAGCTGGATTAGAATCGTTGACATAGTTAGACATCTTTGTTCAATGTTTTACCAACTAATCCTTGTACCAAATGTGTCACTAGCTAAGAGCCTGAGAGCTAATCTAAAGATTCAAGTCTATATATAAATATAGTTCATTTCAATGGAAGCATAGAGAAGAGAGTGATGGTACCTGCATAGAACGTGATTTAGGATCAACAACAGTAGATTCAACACAGTGACAGATGTCTTGACCAATGATCCTGTGAAGAAACCAAGGACCAGGAGCATGGATGGTGAGAGCACGTGTGGTGTGGAGTTTACCAGTGTCAGTATCAAGTTTACGATTGAAGGTATCAACTTCAAGGATGTGAGAAAGAATACGTTTGTTTTCAGGGTCAGCAAACTTCCTCCATGAAGCAGCACTCACCCTTTCCCATGGATGCTTGTACACATGCTCTTGTTTATATGCTTTTACCATCAAGAAATCTAAAAAACCAACAAGAGAATATTTGAGTTATTAATAAACTTGAATCCAAGAAGAAACAATAAATTAAACAAATGTATTGATAGAACAAAATCATGAATCTGAATACATGAAAAGTATATTAAAAAATTAAAAAGAGATTTTAAACAAAAAAAAAAAGACAAAGATCGGACTTTTAAAGTGGGCAAAGATAAGATCCAAACCAGATGATTTGGTCAACAAAAAATATATTTCAACAAACGAAGATGTGAGCATTACTAACTATGACTGGAGAATTTGAAACATTGATTTTCGAAATCAGGGAAATTTCTAATTCCAAATTCGAGTTATATCCTTCAATGAAACCTAAATCAGCTTCAAATCTAAATTATGAATCGCACTTTGATTTGAGGAAATAGATGAAGAAATAAACGTACTTATACAGTTGATTGTAAGGGAAATTGGGAAAAGACAAGTACCTTGAGAGATAAATAAAATAAAGATCTTGGTGAGCTTTAAGGTAAATAATATAACCCAAAAATGGAGGACGACGTGACGAGAGTAAATAGAGGAAGCAAAATCAATGGAGGTGTCGAGACTTGCGGTTTTTGTGTGTTACGAACCAGACCACGACGACCGATACTTCTCTCTCTCGTAGGCGGCACAGGCTTTTGGGCCTTTATAAAGCCCTTTTCAGATAAGCCCATAATATAATGTTTGTTTTTCTTCGCAGCTATTTTTGTTTGTTACTGTCTGATGTGTTGCATCAAAGGGGTTTTTCAGTTAGGGACATAATAAGATCGTAGGAGAACGATATTAATACGTTATTGTGTAGTCGATGTTCACAAATATCATCAATATAGAAGTTTGGAGTTATATTGCAGTTACAAAATACAGACTGATTGGTTATCAGACAAAACCCATTTCTCATCTAGAAGAAGTAAATCAACTAACTCAAACTGCGAGTTGTGTATTTTATACAAGGGTTGGGCTTGCTTGGACCGGTCGGCTTAGAATATCGGTGATGTAACTCCGGATCTCAGGTATAATTCGCTTTATATAGTTTGCAAACCTGCGTTAGTTGATAAAAATAAAACTTAACGAGTAAAAAACAAGTTAAATTTTCATAATAATAGTATAATGATGTAATGATTTTTCTCATACCATAATTGAGTGCTGAGCTTAGTGAAATGCTCAAGAACAAAGAGTGTACACGCTCGCCTTAAGTCTGAAGCATTGAATGTATCTGCTAATTCATACATTTCTGGTATATTATCTAAGCAAATGTCCTGCAGCGATAATAGTAAACACCACTGAGAGATCAGTCTTTCTTAGGAGAAAAATATATATATGATCTCAATTTTGTTACCTGAGCAATTATGTATTCACATTCACGTTTGAGGCCTTGTAGAAGATACTGATCAGCTGCCACAAGCAGCTCTTTTGCTAAATGTTTACAGATGTTAATTCTTCCTGTGTAGATGAATCTGCACATTTTGTTAAGTTCTTTAAGTTAAGACTCTTTGCATATTATTATGGTATATTTCAATGTTGAAATTGTTATTATATAACTTTACCTCATCATAAGCTCAAACACTTCCCATCTTATATTTGGAATCTCCACATTTTGAGCATTGCGTTCCTAAAGCCAGTTATAAAGCTAGTTCATTGATATTATGTATGATGAAATGGATATATTACAATCGTAATTAAGAGAACTTACCTTGTAAAGGCCATCAAACATTGCACGAAATATATCAGAGGAAGCTACCAAACCAATCTTGTGAGCGTAGAATTGTTTACCTACATATTCAATGGAGAGACACAGTTATAAAAATGGTTATCATACGTAGATTTGATAAAAATATAAATGAGATTAAATTTTATACCATCAATTAGGAATGTGACATCAGACAAAGTAGGGTTGTTTATGAATTCTTCACCCATAAACCCCTGTTGTGTGGGTGAGGGAGGAGCTGAATCCTCTGGTGCAAAGGCTGTAGCTTTTTTTGCTAATTCGTATAAAGCTCTAGAACTATATCTTTGCTGCTTGTTGCTAGAGAAATGGAGAAGCTCCAACAAAAACTCTACTCCTGCATTAGTAATTTATCTATTGATCAGAAACAGTACTCTGACAAATAAGAATTCTGTAATGAGATGACTACCATTGTTATCCATGAATATTAGTTTTCCATCTTTAGGGTCACAAAGATGTGCAAGAGCCTGAGCAATTCTTATTTGTATAGTCTTCTCGGAGTTTCTCATTAAGTATAGTAATTGGCTTAGTACCTGAAAGTAGGGTGAGGCATCATGGGACTGAAACATCAAACTTAATTGAGAACCAGAAGGTCTAACGGAAAAAGGTACTCACATGTCCAGTAATCTTGTTCTGTAATCTCTTCAATGTCCGCACAACACAATCCTTAGTCGGCTGCAAATAGATTAATTGCAATCAGAGTTTGAAAATCTTATAGAATGGATTTATAAATATAAGCAGTCAAATACATACTTGAACAGTGAAGTTGTCTTCTTGAAGCTTTTGAATACCTGCAGCCTTTATGAACTCTGCTATGTTTTCCTATTCACAGCAAAAAAAAGAGAATTAAGTACTCATGGTATGTCAAGAGAACAAAAATTATAGCTGTATATAAAATTGTTCATCTTGAGTCTGATTTACATCGTTATCTGCAAGGCCATACAAAGCAAAGGCAGCATTGTGTTGCACAGTCCCCGTTTTCACATCAAGAAGATCTAGTAGTGCGACAATGCCTCCTCTATGAGCAATGCCAGCTTGATTCTGCGTGTCCTGCAACATTCAAGACATTGAGAGATTTACTGGCATATTTAGATATGCTCTAAGCAAACAAGACTAGAGAGTCAGATTCCAAATAAAACAAGAACATTCACTTGCTAATTTAAAAATATGAATACCTGAGCCAAACGACCAAGAGCAAAAGCTGACATTTCCACGACCTGCTCATCTGATGATTGAAGCATTTTAATTAATGGTGTAATGGCACCTCTCTGAGCAATGTGTACCTGCATGATTATATTGCCAGTTTTGTTTAATATGTTTTCTATGTATGACTATTACTACAGAAATTAAATTTGAATGAGCATATGCTACAGCTACAGTACATCATGTCAAGAAAGAGACAAGTTCATACCTTGCAATCTGAATCAGGCGCAGCAAATTGACCTATTAACAATGCTGCTTCTCTCTGTGTTTCCAAACAAGTGGAGCTATTGCAAATATTGTAGCAAACAGTTACAAATCATATTTTAAAATTTCAAGAGTGAACAACTGTTTCGGCAGAAGTATAAAAACATAATAAAGAAAACTGAACATACCTAAGTAAACTGATAACGGGTTGTAAGGCACCAGCACGAATAACCTCCTTCTTGATGTCAGGAGATGAGTGGACAAGATTCCCAATGGCCCCAATCTGAAAATTCAATAGTAGATCAGAACAAATTGAACAAAGCAAATCAGTTGCAAAAAATCTAAAACAGGATAAGGACCAACCGCTTCCCCATGGACTGAAGGATCTACTGATTGAAGCATCAATACAAGCATGGGCAAAGCATTCAGCTCCACAATCTACAAAAGTGCGTCTTGAGTAAGAAACATATATCATATAAGCCTAAACAAAGCATCATCATAGCAAAACATACTTTGTTCTTGTTCTCATCATTTCTAAATGAAACTGTTCGTAAGGCCCCTGCCGCAGCTCTCTGAACTTTAACATCCCGAAAATTTAGAAGCTCAACAAGTGGTGGAATGCCACCTTCATCCCTGAAAATAAAATATAAAACGTGTCAAAGGGAAAACAGTGAACTCATTACAATAACCATAAGGAATATCAAAAACTAGTAGTACCTTATATTTGTTTTAATCCTTGGATTATCATGAGCAATGTTAGTGATTATATCAGCTGCTCTCCTAATAACAGCATTAGCAACCATACATCTACAAGGATGCCCTTGTCTCTTCAACAACTCCACAGTGAGACCTATAGCCCCAGCATCCACAATGCGCTGCTGGTAACCAGGCTATTTAACAGAAAAAACTAACGTCAGATAACCAAAATTCTAATGCAAACTTCTAAAAGGGATTGAAACTACACAAATGATCATCAACAATTCCTCAAAAATAAATGGAAGATGAGTTACCTGAATTGCAGCAATAAGTCCTAAAGCAAGAGCACAATCTTTCTCTAGTTTATGCTGGCAAGATTTTGGTACATTGTTATTAGCCTCCAAAGACCAGCTGGGTCCCAAATATCTAACCAAAACCGGGATAGCTCCATTTTCCACAATTATTTCGACATTTTCATCTACAGAAACATATAAGAATATATATTAAGCCAAAAAAAACAACTTCTAGACCATGTTCAGACTTAAGAGCCTAACAAAGCAGTTTTTTTTTTTTTTGATAAATTTTCATGCATTAAACATAACAATATGATGAAGGCCGACACATAGGCCCATAACAAACTAAAGGCCCAAAGGAACCGACAGCAAATCCTAAATTAAACTACCGGCCCATGACCCAGAGCCCAAATTGAGACCAAGTTAGCCTAAAAACAATCGCGAAACTCCGGCGGCCAACTGAACACCACCAGCACAGAACACTGCTAGCGTGAACAACGGCACAAAACGTAGAGAAGGCACAAAGTTGACCAAAGGCTTCCGATCAAATAGAATGAAACCAGTTCAGTACAACCACTGTTTAGAGTAAGAGGTACTGTACCGATTTTAGCCAGATCGGAGATATCTGCAGCGGCTTCTTCGACAGCTTCTCGATCAAAATCAGGATCTGAAAAACCAGAGTTGAGAACCTCTATGTGGCGGCGAATCTCGGCGACGAGACTAGTGTTTTCATCGTCAATCTCCGTAAATTGCGTGCCAATCGCCGACACATCTGAATCCTGATAGAGCTTTACCTTCAAGCTTCTTCCGACGATGAGTGTTGTTCGCTGGCGCTTCAGGTGGCTCTCCATCGGCAGATAGTTTGAGATTCGTTAGTGCAGTTGAAGATCTGACGGCGAACTCAAACGATGATTTGAACGATTTAGAGATTCTCATCGGATTTAAGAGAGCCTTTTTATCGTTATAATGGCGAAGCGTCATGTTGGCGGTTTTTGTTTTTCATTTTGGAGGCAAATTAATTTTGTTTTCTGTTTCGTACCTTTTGGAGGGAATAAACGAGTAAACGTGGTAATCACAAAAAATAGTTTTTTTCTAATAATTATTTTTAAAATATAGTTTTATATACTTATGTTAATTTATAAATATGGTAATCACGAAATCCATTTTTAGTAAATATTTTAAAATATGGTTTTGTAATTTATGTAAATTTATTTAAACGTGATAACCACGAAACTTATTCTTTCTATTTAGTTAAACTTCTATTTTATAGTTTTGGATATAAAATCTCAAATTTTATTTGAATTATTAGACTAAATGCATTTGCAATCTTTCACTTTTGGCTTACAAAACAGTCAACAAAATAACTCTTAAATTTAAATTATGCAAATTAATTAGAAGAAGAAGATAATTTTATATAGTTGAGTGTCGAGATTGTCTCTTATAATATTATGATGGTTTATAAATGAAAGGTTTATTTTATTACACGGGAGCTTGTAATGATTGGATCTCGCGTCTTTAGTATCACGACACCACTTCAACGATTATCATCAATCTTCTTCCCCAACATCTCAACCCGACCCGTTTTCAGATTATCACCCACTACTAGACCCATCATCGCCACCATGAGCACCTCCAGTAAAAGCCAAGAGGAACTCGATTCCATTTTTAAGCAGAAAAAAGCCGTGAGGTCTATTGTTCGCAAATCCCTAAAAGCCATGGACCCTTCTCTCCGAATTCAACAAGGTTTAATCTTTTTTTTGTTTTCTCGTTTCCCTGTTTTTGATTTGAATCAAATACTAATCTTATTAGGGTTACCTTTGATTGTAGATGATGCCATTCAAAACACTGTTCTTGAAGCTCCTTGGTTCAAATCATGTAAGAGACTGTGTGCTTACATTAGCTGTAAGTCTCTCAATGAAGTTGACACTTCTAGAATCTTGTCTGAGATTCTGCAACATCCTGGTACTCTTCTCTTTCATCTCAATCCGAATATTTAGAATTTAAAATTTGTCATGAGATTAAGAACCTTGATTGTAACATAGGGAATGAAAAAGCTATATGTTCCTCTGCAACTTTGTTTCTCTGATGAGTTTCTTCTGCATAATTTTCTCTTGTTTAGAATCAAATAATATGGCTCAGAAAAAGCTATATGTCCCTTGGGTAGAGGATAAGAATAGTAACATGCGTATGCTACACATTTCTCATATGGATGATCTTGTTGCAAACTCGATGAACATTTTGGAACCAGCTCCTGTTGATGCCCAAGGGAATCAACGTGAAGATGGTCAGTTTTTTTTCCTACTATAAGCTTCACATAATGAGTATAAAGCCACTCTCTTGTAAATTGAACTTCTCTTTTTACTGACAGTAATGCAAGCAGATGAACCAATCGATCTATTCATCTTGCCAGGTATGAAAAAGTTGTTTCATTTCTAATTTATTACCTTGTATCTATCTAATCAACATTTGTTTTCAAATCCTTGTGGTCAGGTCTTGCTTTTGACAAATGTGGGCGACGTTTAGGTCGTGGAGGTGGGTAAGTTTGCAATGCCACCCAAGTTTTCTTTCCATCAGTGCTATAGATTCATACTAAGGATAGTGCTGAAGATCTAAAAGCAGTATCATATCTGAATAACATGAAACTTTTTCCTTTATAATTTGTTAAGAGATAACACAAAATCTTGCGGTCCCCAGAGTATATAGTTCCATACTTGCAGATAAAAGCTTTGTCATGCTATAATCTAACTCCCTACTTGTCTATATGAATAACACATATGGGAAAAAAGTTATTACGACACTTTCTTGAGAAGATACCAGGATCGTGCAAAGGAGAAGGATTGGAGATATCCACTTATGGGTATAGACCAAAATCAAATTGATATTTTCTCAATAGAAAGATAAGCTTATCGGTGTTTTTTGTTTCCTACTGCAGTTGCATTGTCATACTCGCCTCAAATTCTGGAGGAAGAAAGTATTCCTGTAACACCTAATGATGTTCTGATTGATGCCCTTGTGACACCTTCTGGTGTGGTTCCCATTAGTCCTCGTGCTATTGAGAGGTATGACACAAAACGCTTTTTACCCTTCTCTATGATCTTCTATTTATGCTTTGAATGTGTTGTGTGATTCTTTCTGTTCCTAGAATGTAAGGTCATGAGCTTGTGTTTGGAGGTGAAACTCAGATGACTTTGTTGGTTGGGGCTAGAAAAAGGCTTCATTCTGGATTTGGCTAATTCAGCATCTGATTCTGAAGTCTCCACTAAAAATGTATTACTAAACTCGATTTGAGTCTTGTTCTTGAATGATGAGATTTTAAACAAGTTTAATTCAAGATTGTTAAATGGTTTCTCACCCGTTTAGATTCCATAACAAGCTTTTGTAGTAACATAAGATGATTTAACATCTTTGATCTAGCAAGATGAACAAACAAGCATATGATTATTCATTTATATGTACTCAAATTTGTATTCAACGTAAAAGCAAAATAATGAAAACATCAAAAGTGTTCTCGTCTCTTTAATGCATTACAACCATACATATATGAAAGAGTTTTACTATTTCTTCTTCATTTCTATAAGTGGCAAAACAAAAGTAGAAAGGAGAACTAGGAAGAACAAGAAAGCATGCAGACGCCTGGTCTATAAGCCCAAGCAGGAGGCAACCTAGCATACTTCTCCATACCAGGCTGCTCCTCGTAAGGCCGTTTCATTAGACGGATCAAGTTGTTGACCTCTGAGAAATCACCTTGTTCAGCTGCATCTATTGCACTCTGGCATAGATAGTTCCTCAGAATGTACTTAGGGTTCACTGAATCCATTTTGGCTTTTCTTTCTTCATCTGATACCTCACTATCACCCACCTGCAGTTTCCAATCCACACACAAAAACTAGGAGTTGAATCATCCAGGAAGAAACAGGGATCAACATTGTCATTGTAACTTTGTCGAAAACAATGTAAGAAAAGAATTTGATACCTCTTGTATGTAGCTTCGCATCCATTTGATCCATGCTTCTTTTCTTTCTTTTCCAATGTCCAAGAGCACAGCTTTTAAGGGTTTCAATAACTCATTTTCAGGTGTGTTGGGATTTGCTTTTACAGTTGCAAGAAGACGAAAGAAGTTTGTGTAATCAACTTTATCAACAGCCATATTGTTCAGAAGTTTACTAATGACCTCTTTGTTATATTTGGAAAGACCAAGCTTCTTTGACATTATGGCTTGATACTCATCCATGAATTTATCACCATACCTGAACCACAAGACCCTCAACTACTTAAGTAGTTCTTAAAATAGAATCAAGAAAAGCGCTCCACATCAATAGAGAAACACAAAGTTACCTCTCCATGGCGTAATTTGCCTCCTTTTCATTTATCAGCTGAGCAACCGCCAGAGTCTTCGAAAATTGAGCAATATTCCACAAGCCGATGTCGGGTTGATTTGCAAAACAGTATCTTCTTCCTGGGAGATCTGTTGTGTTCGGGGTGTAACTTGGATCAAAAGCATCCAAGAACCCAAACGGGCCATAGTCAATGGTTTGACCCAAAATGCTCATATTATCAGTGTTGAGCACACCATGGGTGAAACCTACACCTTGCCATCTTGCAACTAAGGTAGCTGTACGCTCAGCAATTTCAACAACCCATGCTAAATACAATCAAAAAGGCCGATATTAGTTTGAAAATGGAGCACTTTGGAAATGCTGTAGCAGAAAAGAATAAAATGGCCTCTTATGCACTATGCAGCACTTTGAAAATTACCTGCATACTTGTTTGATGTTAGATCCACAACTGAATCATCTTCATCACCGGTTTTGAAAGATAAACTATCGCTTCTGTCCATGCTTTCTATATGTGGAAAATGATGTCTAATGGCATAGTCTGCCAACTTCCGAACAATATCAAGATCCTCTTTTCCTCTAGAAGCATGTATTTGGTATGAGCCGAAGCGAAGAAATGACTGAGAAACCCTGCAGACGATTGCACCAGGTTCTTCTTTCGGATTGCCACTGAAAACGCACAACACAAAACAAATAGAGTAATCAACCACCGAGAGTTAGTCCAGTATATTACATACTTCCTTGTTGATCATGACAATGTGCAATTTCTATGAACTATGAAAACAGTGTTAGACAGGATATGGAAGGTTTTGGACATACTCATAAAACATGTCCCGAGTGACATCTTGACCTGTGGTGAGAAGACATAAAGCACGTGTCGTAGGGATTCCAAGACAATGCATAGTTTCACTGCAAAGGAACTCTCTAATGCTACTACGGAGCACTGCAAGCCCATCAGCAAAACGGCTATATGGAGTCTTACCCGCACCTTTAAGCTGAAGTTCCCACCTTTCACCTTTGGAGTTCAAAACTTCTCCCAGAGTTATGGCACGACCATCACCAAGTTGTCCAGCCCACATACCAAACTGGTGTCCTCCATAGCATTGAGCATAAGGCATTCTGTAGAAAAAGAATATCAAAAACTGTGATAAGAAACTTTGGATTAAAGAAGATTGTGCTCTTGCTTAGATTTGGGTAAGGAACACATACGATCCTGGCAAAGGTTTAGCACCAGACAACATGAGTGGGAAATCTGGCCTTTCAAATCTGAAAATCCAAAAGAAATTTGCCAAGAGTTAACATAAGTGACAATTAGAATGAGAACAAAAGGGTTTCAAAATGGCAACAGATATAAAGGTAAAACACTATGAAAAAACTTGAGTTGCTCATCTAAACCGAGAAAACCCACTGCAGCAAACAGTCAGATTTAAGTGTGAGCATACAGAATAAAACTCACTCTTTAGGATCCAAATCCAATAGCTCTGCAACAGATTCAGACCAAGCTACAATCTGAGGATCATCTACTTGTACTGATGGGGAAACTTTTGAATAGCAAGCATGTAATACCTGAATATGACAATAAACAATTAAACCATAGAAAAATATAACCTTTTTAAAGATTAAAAAACATCAAACAAAGGAAACGAGAAAGCAAAATCAAGTTTTTTCATATTATCTCCGTTCAAAAAAATCTATACCTCACGAGATATAACATCACTTCTAGGATCACCAGGCAATTCCTTAACAAAGGAGTTGTCCCAATTAAAATCTTCTAGCTTCCTTTTGATCTTAGCTTTTCCATCAACATCTCCCAGAGTTTGATTCTGCAGATCTTTCGCTAATGAATCAGCAGCTGAAGCTGTAACCGGCGTCGAAGACGATGACGAAGCTGGAGAAGATTCCATCCGACGAAAAGAAGAAGATCGTGAAGAGGGCAATCGCCGAAGAGAGGGACAAAAAGGTAATTTCGAAGCTGAATTGAAGAGATGAAGCGGTCGGAGGTAGAAGAAAGACGACGTACACACACCCAACATTTTTTTCAACTTCACATTTTTCTATTGAAACTTGTTTAATTTCAACTTTGGACCAAACCGTCTCCAAACCGGCTTTATCGAAATTATATCGGTTTACACAAATAAAATCTGTTTTCTGTTTCCAGTGTTTTTATTTTCATTTACATGAATTATAAAATCTGATGATTTTCGTTATTTATTTTAATTAGAAAATACGAATATGGTTTTTTTATAAAATAATTTCTTTATAAAAACTGTTGGTATGAAATATGAACACGTCCCAAAATTAGAAATTAAATTCGGGTTAAAGACAGAACCAAAAGAGATAGGAAGTAAAGAGTGTGAAACGACAAAACATGATGTCGTTTGTGTAACTCAAACCAACCAATCAACTGGAAAAAAAATTAGGGCAAAATATTGTGGGTTTCACGTCCGTGACTCATAGATCCCTGGGAAAATCCATCACGTTTTGTCTTGTAATTCTCAAATCGGCGGCGTTCGTTTAGCTTCCTGGAGATCTAACGTTTGTAAAATCGACGTTGGGGCTGAGATTTCTTACCAAAATTGTCCTTTTTCTTCTGCTCTTCTCATTGATAGAGATTTCTAGAGTTATTTTGTCTGATGAAAAATTTTGGCTGATCGAAGTTTTTGAAAGTACATCACGAAGGAGGTATTTGGTTTTTGATGTTACATTGTTTTTTTTCCGAAAATTTAAGTTTTGTTCATCTTCAGAGCTAGCGTTGATGTGCTTGCTTACGTAGGAAATTAGGGTTTAGAAAAGTGTAGTTGGCTAATTTGAAAGACTTTTTCTGAAATTGAGCTCAAATTTGGTTTCTTTTAATGATTAAGTTGCTTGAAACGAAGCTCAGCTACCTGCGGAAAGGAACATGTTTGATTACTGAGATTGAGTTTATGAACTGTGACCTGCCTTTTGTTTTGTGTGAAGCTTTCTTGTTCAATGTTTCTACGAAAGTTAGTACTTTCGATTTTTTGTGCATTTTGGTTCCAAGCTTTGACCTGAAAAGTGAAGGATTTCGTTTGTTATGTTAAAGACTGAATCTTTTGGCTTTGTCATCCGTTGAAGTTGCTTTCCTGGTTTTGCAGCTCGAGCTAGGACACCACTCGGGATACGACACAAATGGATTACCGACCTTCTGATAGTAGTGGTGAGTTATTTTCTTTCAAACAAGTGTCCTCAATCTCTCTTTTTCTCCTGTACACAGTTGGTTGTTGTTTTAATGTGATTGTGTTCAAAGTTTTTTCAGTTAGAAGAATCTCTTCTCAAAGTTTATTTTATTTGTGTTTTCTTATCTTGTTCATTGTTGTTTACTGCTTGTTTTTGTCTAACTTCAAACTGATTTACTATGTTTTTTTTTTTGTTCACTTGTATTTGTTACTGTGTTTTCTTATATGTTGTGTTCTGCGGAATNCTGGCAATGGCAGGCCTTCCGTTCTCAATTCAGCTCCTTTATCAAGGGTACACAATGACATGGAAACTCAAATTCATCTCATTGAGCAAGAAGCGTATAGCTCAATACTCCGCGCATTTAAAGCTCAGTCTGATGCTATTACCTGGGTACTTTTTTTTACTAGTCTTCTTCATTAATTAATCCATGTTTATGTAACTTCACCATCTAAGATAAACTTACCCTTCTTCCTTTTGTTCCTATGGCGAAAAAAAAAATATTCAGGAGAAAGAGAGTTTGATTACTGAACTCAGAAAAGAACTTCGAGTGTCTGATGAGGAACACAGAGAGCTTTTATCAAGGGTTAATGCTGATGAAATGATCAGGCGAATAAGGTTTGTTGTATATATAACCAATCGCTTATATATCTCTGCAATTAATCAAAAGCAACTTTCTATTTTATGAGGTTAATTAAACTCATGTCAGGGAATGGAGAAAGGGGAACAGCCTTCAGTCTAGTATTCCTCAGCTTGTTCACGATGCTCCAAGTCCAGCTGTATCAGGATCACGTAAGAAGCCAAAAACATCCCAATCAATGGCCTCGTTAGCGATGGGCCCACCATCTCCTGCTTTACCCTCTTCTATGCAACCATCTTCATCTGCGCTAAGAAGGGGAGGTCCTCCACCAGGTCCAAAGACCAAGAAACCAAAAACTGTATGTCATATTTCTGCGTGACTTTCTAATTGTTCTTATATCCTTCATTGTCTAAGGGATAAAGTATTTCATTATTTGTGCATGATGTAGTCGATGCAGTACCCTCCTACAGCCATTGCTGGAAGGCCCCAGGCTGGGGCCTTAACAAATGAATCAGGTGAACCAGGATCATTTGACCCATTAATTGGAAGGAAGGTGTGGACAAAGTGGCCTGAGGACAACAATTTCTATGAAGCTGTTATAACTGACTACAAACCCTTTGAGGTTTAAGTCTTTCATTGCTACAACAATTTCAGTGTTTTAGTGCGCCGCATCTCCCGTCTTCTAATATTTCTTTTTCCCTTTTTGCAACATTGATAAGGGGCTGCATGCTTTAGTGTATGATATTAACACTGGGAATGAAACTTGGGAATGGGTAAATCTTAAAGAGGTAATACTGATTTCAGCTTTTTTTACCTTTTTATTTATTTTTCATGGGAATGAAGAAGATGATGATGCATCATAAAATTTGGCTAGATCTTGAATTATTTTGTCTTTAATCTATTTATTTATGCTCTCAGATTATTCTTTATTCGATATGCCTTGTACGTCAATGAGAGGCTTGTTAGTTTTTATACTAATGCAATCTGTTTCGACTATGCACATTAGAAAAATAGATTAGTTTTACTTGTTCCTGCCACTCAAATTGTGCTCAGTTCAATATTTATGAGCATGTCTAGTTCTTGGATACTTAATTATATATGATTCTGATTGTTCTTTATGTATAAATGACAGATATCTCCTGGAGATATCAGATGGGAAGGTGACGATCCTGGAATTTCTCGTAAAGGAGGACATCCTGGGCAAAGCCGTGGAATTACAAAGACCATGGCTCGTGGTGGTCCTACAAGCAATGCAGGTGGTAGAGGTAGGGGTAGCATGAAATCGCAGCAACCCAAAACACATAATGGCATTGGGAAGAAAGCCTTAGGTGACATTGAAATACTTCACACTGATGCATTAATAAAAGAGGTAAACATCTAAGTTTTGGATGTGGGAATGAATGTTCAGAGTTGTTTTTGATCTGAGTGTTATTACTTTATGAATATTTATAACAGGTTGAAAAAGTTTTTGGGTCAGTAAATCCCAACCCAATAGAGGTAGAGAAGGCAAAGAGAGTGCTGAGAGTAAGAATCATATACATGTGTTTGTTGAATCTGGTCGTTGTTTACTCGAGAGTATCAAGCTGATTTGTATAGTATTACTTGGAAATGGTAGGATCATGAACTAGCTCTTATGGATGCAATCGCAAAGCTTGAAGAAATATCAGATGGAGAAAGTGGTAATATTTGATAGGGCCTTGTAACTCTCCTCAGGTACACCACATTTAGATTCTTGGTGTTTGTTGAATTGAAATTATAATGTGGTTAAACTCAGATGGTGTGAGAGCATTGGACTGGCTAAAAGGTGTAGGTGATGGTGGCGAAATGTGAATTGAAGAGGGAGAGATTTCGAAACTTGTATGAATCTCATAAGTGTATTTTGTTTAGGGGGAGATTTTAATGACATTTGTGTGCCATATAACTCCAATAACTGGATTTAGAACTTAGGTCTTAAGCATTGTAAAATCCACCAGTTTTTTTAATATAAATGTAGAATGGATTATAATATAAATCTTGGACGAGGATGAGTTGAGCAACTAAGAACTATTATAAATGAAAAAGCATTGTAAACTCTCAATGAATTTGATGTTTCTGCTCTTGTGTTTACATTGATGAAGACAAATGTTGTATCTCAAGTCTAATTGCTCGACGTAGATTCAATACAAGCACGAAACAATTTAAGACATCGTTAAGAGTTCAATAGAGTTTGTGCTTTCGGATCTGTTTTTTGTTGGTAAAGTTTTGGCTGCATTTTAACATTACAAAACCGGTCTTTGGGTTGTCAGAGTCCAAACTTCTTAGGCCTGAGGTAAGTAGCGCCTTTTTTCATGCCAGGACCTGAAATCTGTTGCTGCTGCTTTGCTCTTTTCTGCTTCTCTCTTTCTTTTCTTCTCAACTCTGAATCCGCCTGATCTCTTCTCAGTTTCTCCATCTCTTCCTCCATTGCTGTTTTCTC
The DNA here is from genome assembly GCA_000411055.1 of Leavenworthia alabamica. Lineage (NCBI taxonomy): Eukaryota > Viridiplantae > Streptophyta > Magnoliopsida > Brassicales > Brassicaceae > Leavenworthia > Leavenworthia alabamica. The sequence goes on along the minus strand of KE158979.1, from coordinate 1,029 downwards.
TTCCTTTTGCTTCTTCTTATGCTCCAACATTGATGTATCTGAGTCCTTGACGGAGAAGAACATAGGCCCCAACTCAGCCAGCCAATGTGGCTCAACCGATGTAGCACACTGCATGTACTCCTTGGAGGTCAATATCAGTTCATGGTACACTACATAATCTGGTGTGTATCCCAGACCGTACAGCGCACTGCTTGGGTGCAAATGGCAAGGCATTCCAGTTCTACAGTTAACATACTCCCCAACACCTTTTAATCTAGCTGAATTATGGAAATAAGCTGAACATATGGCTTTTCTCACGATATCCCAATCCGGTCCACATGACTTGAGTGGTATCTTCAGTTGCTTGAGGATATCCAAAAGCTGGGATCTTACCTCTCTAGCTTTTTTCAGACCTTTGACTTGTAGGTAATGGTCATTGCACCAGTCTCCTCTATAGTCATGCTCTTTCCACTGCTGATATACATTCAGAAGGGTTAAATGATCTGATTCCGGCACAAAAAACTTCTCTCTTGCAGCGTCACTCTCTTCTGCTCTATCTTTAGGTCTGAAGAACACTGAAGGTACTGAAAGCATTGACACAATCGTCAATACCTCATTTATGCAATCAAGCCGTTCACCCATTAAGAGCATCTTTGCAAGAGTTGGATCCAATGGGAACTCCACCATCTTCCACCCGAGATCGGTTAATCCTCCAACATTGCTAAGAGCACCCAACACCCAAAGCTGGTACATAGAGTTGAGGATGTTCTCTTGCGGAGGTGGATCCATAAAATCAAAATCTAGCAAGTTTTCTACTTTCAATGACTTCAACAATAACACAACGTTACCCAGATTTGTTCGCTGAATCTCTGGCACGGGACTTGCCAACATCTCATTCAAATAAGCACTCTCAGTGTACAGCCTGTAACATGTTCCTGGCCCTGTCCTTCCAGCTCTTCCTGCACGCTGATCAGAGGCCGCACGACTTATGGGGAAAACTTGAAGAGCATCCATACCCATTCTAGGATTGAAAACCTTCATCTTTCCATA